>AZIM01000567.1:0-10000 GCA_000516915.1 Ophiophagus hannah | reverse complement strand
GGCATAATTGACAAAATAGACATTTGGGTTCTTGAAAATAAACCTTAACTGATCAGTTTAAAACTTGCTTTACATATTGGCCAACTGCAGCTTGTTTTTATACTTGTTCAATGCATGTGTTTAAAGATCTCTGTTTATCACACCCTCCTTTTTTTCTAAAATATACAGTTCAAGAATTTAAGTAAGAGACAATACTATCCCAATTTGTAATTGAAGAATTACATTACTAATGTTCATTTAATTTAATTTATTCAATTTAGGTGCCATCTGTTTCCAAACAGATGGAAAGCTGTGTTTATCTCCTCTTTGAGAGTTTTCCTAATATAATTCTTTGTAGTAAGTTTGAAGTTTGGATTCTGAATGCGTATGCCAGGAAAATATTAATGCCATTGCATAGTTTTATTTTCTGTAGAAACTGAATCTTGAGAGTGCATTTCCCCTTCTGCATTTAAGTAATTTGTAATTTTGTTGACAGTCCAATTCTATTAATCTCTGTGTGGGGGTTTTAGACAAAATTGCTTGCAGGCCTCTAATTTATCTGCTTAAAATGATCAAATAGGCATTTGGACCCCTCATGTAAATGATGTATTAAAGTGAAAATAAAACCTATTTTCCAGAAAGTAACTGCAAAACTATTTTATGGAAGACTTCATGTGGAATACAGTAATGGTTGAATAATAAATTTTACCTCACAAAAATGAAATTCAATAATACAGTAGCTTTCTCAGTGCAGTAGCATCTGGTTAAATCTCAGGAGAGCCAATATTTTCCAACTCATTAGGATCATGTCGTTCTATATGTCGTCAACACTGACTTAGCCAAGCTACCTTTACTTACATAACCACCAAACTATTAAATAGGTCTCTTGTGGAGTGAAGTCAACTATTCCTCTTATTTTCCTTTTTCCTTGGAAGAAAAGAAGAAAAGTACATGTTGTAACATTTAAACATCTGGTCAAAACCACATCAGGGTAATGTTGAGGAAAGTAAGAGAATTCAGAATTCTTCCCAGGTGTGCATATAAAAAGGGTTTGGGATTTGTTACGTAGCTCTTTAGCCAGTTAAGAGAAAGATTGGAAAGACATGCAATTGCTATTTTAATGCCTCTGAAATCTGTTCTTCCTCCACCCTTTTCTTTCTCTCTCACCCAACCTCCCCATCTCACACATTTCTGAACTGAGTTGTAATGCAGATTGTTGAGCTTTAATAATTTCCTTCCAATCTTCTGGGTTGAAATGTGTGCTCCATGTGATATGTCCAAAACTGACACTTATTCTGAGCACCTTGAGTTAGATTTTAAACTACATGCAGTATTGTTTGAGGTTTCATTTCAGGGACTAATGAGTTCAGTGCTGTTCATACCCATTGGTGTGCCATGAGTACATTAGTTAACTTGATAACTCAATTATGGCTGAACCCAGTAAGCTTTATATCTGATTGCCTTTTTTGGTTCTAGTCCCTCCCCAGTGAAAATTAGCTATTTTAGCTTTTGTACTTGTACACCTAGGACCACAGAAAAGTTTAAGGAAAGTCAGATGTAAATAATATAATTAATCAGTTGGAAACTCCTCCATGTGATTTAAAATGCCTGTAAGAAGAAAATGGCAGCCCGGGAATTTTTGTGCAAATCTGTGCAAGAAATGAGCACTGTAGTCTTGAACCAAGATGTATGATGACAGCTGAAAGAGTTTCAAAGAACGGTGTGGCAAATATTGGCAGTTGATTTTTAAAGCAAACTGGCTCAGCCGTTCTCCCCTCCCCCAAAAAAGTTTCTCACACTCTTAACCTCATACTCTTAACCTGTCACCTTTTTCAATGAAAAACGAGTGATTATTTTGTGTTATTTAGATTAAATTGTACAATGCATCAGACTGAAAGAAAAAAAGGAAACAATACCAAACATTAGCATCATTGCTTTATGTTTAAATTGCCAAGAGTTTTCTTGTCTGGGTGTCCTGTAAAGCAAATCCAACTGCAATCTAGACCAATTTTCCCTACAAAGAAAAGGCTACAAACTTCTAACAATGAATTGTGATACACTTTATGCTCCTGTTCTGGCAAGACATTGTCATAATGTCACACAAACTTCAAACCTGAACTAATTAATCCATCCAATTAACCCCAAGGGGGTAGATTTAAATCTTAAACAGAATTGTGTTTGTTTGGGGCTAAAGTAACATTCCCTATGCCAAGCAAACTATTTACCTGAGGGTTAACTGTCCCTTCTGATATCTGATTTGAGACAAAGTCCCTTGTTAATGCTCAGTATTCTGACTCACTGGTGGATGAAATTTTAACTTCCCTAAATTGTATGAAAGGTTGAAAAAAAAAAGAATACAAGGATGGGATGGATATGAAATATTACCACATCTGCTATTTCCAAAACCGTTTCAATTTTACCCATTTTACTTGCCTAGGAAGAATTAGTAATATGGACATTCTTATAATAAAAGAATCATTGAATGTTGCAAGGTTAATAACTTGAACAGAGAAATGTTCTGGCTATAATGCATAGCAGCAGTGTGTCTACTACTAAGGTCAAGAGTCATGATGTGGTGGAATGACTATGCTTGACCCTAGTTAAACTTTTCTGCATAGGCATTTTGGACAATGTGCAGGATTCTTTTGAGTGCTGTAATCTTGCAAACACTATGTATATGTAAATTTCACTGAATATACCAAATTGCCATTGTACATGTTAATGGCTACCAGGGTTCTATAAATCTTTTATGGAAAATGATTTCCTGTTTGGAAGAACAGTATTCATCCAGACATCATTATAAACATTGTTGATATTGTGGCTACTATTTTCTGATTGTATTCTTTCAAAAATCTCCTTGAGTATTTTCACTGTTATAATTCTTTGCAAATAATTTTCAGGCTTTTCTGTTTACCCAAACAGTTTAGTCCCTTCTAGTGTCCAATTTTTGAAATCATGAAATTGCTTATCTTTGTTTTATTTTGAAAAAGGCAAAATAGAATATTTCCCACAAGAAACTGTTATTTATAGTTAATTCCAAAACCTTATTGTAAAATTTTAAATATTCCAATTTCCTCTGTACCCTTGGTCCTTTTATAGCTTTCTAAAAATCGAAATGTTATTTAGCTTTTTACTATTTGTTTCAAATTCTTTAAATTCTTAAGTTTATGATTAAAAATTTCTTTATTAGGACTGAAAGTAGATTCCTGGTGCTTTTAAACATGTTCTTCTGAAGATCTCTAATAGCTTAAAAGTAGTTAATGAACGATTTATAAAAAAAGTTCCCTAATAGCTTAAAAGTAGTTAATCAGCAATTTTGTGATTAGAAAATGAAGTTTGTGAACTTATGTCTTTTAAAAGCCTCTGCAGTTGCAAGCAAGGGAGCTAATCCTATTGTTTCCCAGCACTCAAGCCTGCAGAAAACTGCTGTCCTATCAGAAGAAGAAATAAAATATGGATATTTATTTCTTTGATAGAAAATGGAAGCTATTTATTGTATTCTGAATCTAGTATATAATTTTGCATGTTCCATATTTTTTTCACATAAAAATATTTATTAGCCAACCTTGCCCAAAGTAGCTCTACTTTTGTTTGTTTGTTTTGGAAGCCCAGAATGCAAAGGAGAACAGATTATCATCCAATTTACAAATATTTCTGTGCCTCGGGATGTTTCTTATCATCTACAAACTTCCATTATAGCGGCTTTTTACAAGCTTGTTTTAGGGGACTATCTTGTATGGCTGTATTTGACTGTCAACTAAGATAATGTATGTAGTAGTTTATTTAGATTACATAGCTTGGAAAAATGTGTTACATAAAAAGCACCTATATTGCCCTTTTACGCAAAAAGGAATCTGTTCTCATTTAATAGAATTACTGACTTTAGTGGAATTGAAAAACTGGAAGAATTGTAGATTCATGTGTTAAATATCTATCCTAAAGAATAAGGAATAAATATTAGTTTTTATTCTTTTATTTATTGTCATTTGTTTAGTGGTATTTAGATCAATCTGTAAATTTCATGGCCTCAGCATTAATTGCGTAGTATGGAAATTGGGCACCAGAAAAATAAATTTCCACTAGGACTGTGTGCATCTTAGTGTTGTGTGGCAGCTGCAAAATACAGAAGTGTAATGTTGAAGGGAAATGTTGCTGCTTTAAGAAGTTGTTGATGAAGTTACCTTCTCACCCCATGCACTTAGAAGCAATTTTTTGCTTTCAAAGTGTAATGTATCTCTAATTCATAATACTTAGTACAAAAATAAAATCTTGTTTTGCTTTGCTATTTTAATAATACTGACATCACATTTGTAAGTGGGAAAAACATGCACGGTAGTTTATATAAGGGTAATACTGAGAAAGTAGTATCAGGTGGTATTTTTGTATTCATGTTGAAATCACTTTTCTGTTAATGAACAGATTGCTATTAATACTTTTTAGCTTTTGAGTCAGTCTTGACTTCTAATGACTGCCTGGACAAGTCCCTTCTTTTTTCTTGGCAAGGTTTTTGGAACTGGTTTGCCACTGCCTGCTTCCTAAATAATTGTGTATTGAGACTTAAACCGGGGCAGGGCATCAATACTGGACCATGGGTTTATGCAGCTAGTTTCTTCCATCATAAATTCTCTTGTATACTGACTTTTCCATTACCAACATTGCTAAGATGACTGTAATGTACTTGAATATGAGAGCTAATGAATTAGTTAATGAAATTTTTGAAGCATATCCACTTGTTTCATATTTTAGTTTAATTTTTTAAATTAATTAAAGGCTGTGTTCACATAAACAATTTTGTAATAGGACAAACTTGCATGCTTTGTAATGGTAAGTTTATACATTAGACTTTTTCTGTCAGACATAATGGAGTCTTTGGAAAGAATATTATAAGTTTTCTATGTAGTGGTTGCATTGCAAGTGTTCCTGAGAGAAATGTGGGTAAAAAAAACTTAATGTGATGCATTTCAATATTGAATTAATTTCTAAAAGAATGTCTGTTTCTTGTTCTGAAGATAATACTGCATTAATGTATGCTTGGCATATGAAAATGATTATGGAAATAAGGGTATGGGCTGTGAGCTGTATTTTCAGTTGGAATGTAATACAGCTTCTGTTAAAGACCCATGTAATTCAACACCTCTGCTAATAGAGATATTAATGTTTTGTTTTAAGGGTAATGATCTCTTCCATCATTATATATTTTTCTTGATTTTATTGAGCAGGATATTATCCTATATAGTTTTAAATAAATTGCATTGAAGGTTCCATTATTGATTGATTTTGACACACTTCCTCTACATTTTTTTCTTTGCTTGTAACTAGAATAAAATGGATTCAATTTTCTTTCCCTTTGAAATATGTCATGTCAGGCTTTCCTTTGAAATGAGTACTGATGTTTCTTTCTTGCAAGACGAGATATTTTAAATGTTATGCCTCATAGAAGCTCTAGTTCTCGCTCAGAAGGCTGCTAAAAATATCTTTGTGTAAATCAAATTCATAACGTTTTGTTATTTTGTTTGGATGGACTAAATAGACCAGGCTGAATTAAAATAGTGTTTCATTATGGCACACTAGAATGTAATTCGGTTGGGTTTTATAAATGTTTATGAAATGGCCTAGAATATATTAGATTAATATTCTTGCGTGCAGCTGTGGAATGGATTTCTTATTCTTTAAATAACAGCTTCTAGTAGGATGTTCATAAAGTGTCAGCGCTTGAGTTGAGCAGTTCAGCTCATGTCCCTTGATTAGATCAGGTAAAGGAATAATTAGCTTTTATGTGCCAACTCATAATCTCAGGAACAAATCAAAGGAATCTGCTTCAGAAATGCCGCATTTGGTAATAAGTAAGAATCAGCTGTGTAGTATGTTCAAGATAGGAAGAAGTATAATGGCAACAAATTATTTGAGCCAGTTTGGTATAGTGGTTAAGATACTGACCTAGACACCAGGAGACTGTGAATTCTAATACTGCCTTAGGCATGAAAACTGGTTGGGCGATCTTGGGCCAGTCACTGATTCTCAGCCAATTATTGTGGAATAAATAGGAAGAGAAAGAAATATTATGTATATTCTCTACCTTGAGCTATTTATAAGACAATAAAGATGGGATAAAAGTAATAATAAATAATAAACAAATTGGAATTATGCAGAGTTCTCCAGATCAGCAAGTCCAACAGAATATTATATAAGAAGAAAGCTTTACTCTTTATTGATATTTAAATCTTGGATCGAGAAAACTTTTTTTATTAATATCTGGTGGGTGCTATATAGTAATATGCAGATAACATCTTCCCAAAAGATTAAAGAAAGTTAATTTTGTATCTGCAATTCTCCCCAATTAAAAGTATAAGCTGAGAGCTTTCAATGATTACTAAGAAGTTGCAAAGATCATAATAAGAATGAAATATTCAGCATTTACTTCTTTCATAATACATTCTAATGTTTGAAAGGGTTAGGGTTAAAATCTTAAAAGTAAGAATGTTTGAAATGGTTCTGTTTAATCTTTAATGCTTCAGAATACATATATGAGAATCTGTATGTAGATAACATCAGTGTTAAGTATAATATAAGACACCATTTTCAGTGGCATCAGACATTAGCCAACTTTCAGTAAAGTAATGAAAGCAAATTAAAACGCAATGTGCATTGAACTAACTGTGAAATAAAGCCGAATGCTAGTTACTGTTGTTCCCAGCTTAATAAAATTATTTGCTTTATCTCATTTTTATCATGTTGACCTTTTCTCCATGCCCATGAATCCATTCAAGGAAAATTCGTGAATGTGTAACGTAAGTCTGTAGAAACAAAAAAGATATTTTTTACTGTTCCTTTGCATTAAAATAATGCAAACTCAAAGCAGTGGTAGTCCCCTGATTTAATTATGAAGAGATGCAGAAGATAGTATTTTCTGGCAGCAAAGATTAGTTAGTTGTGTAAGTTCCAAACAAGTAACAGAGCACACATTTTGCTAACTTAAGACATTGGCTTAATTTCATTAACTGTGGTCTAATATTTTGTGCATCCTACTCTTGGTAAACCACAGTGGTATTTTCTGGCTATTGCTTCAAAGCTTTACTGTTTTTCATCCATTTTTATTGACCAAATGTGTCATAGCAACATTCACTAAGTCTGGAAAATAGACTTTAAATGTTTTTGCTCTAATGAAAAATCTAGCATGTAATGCACTTGCCGATGTAATTAAGTTAATACTGTAGAATTTCCAAAATCTTGACTTTATTGCTTCAAGTTTAGGAAAGGTTATGTTTCTGTGAAGTAATTTTTAACATGCAGTTCTTAAAGTACAAAGCAGCTGAATTAGAAGGGCCTGTTTGTAACAACAGTCAGCAATATTATAGTGTACTATTATAATCACTCTATAAAACGATTGCTCTGTATGAAGAAGGGGGGAAAACCCAGAATGAAAATAGGTTATGGTAGAAACAGAAGCAGCCATGTACAGTATGTGAAGACTGAAAGAGGTCTGGCTTTCTTAACTTTTGAGATTGCTTCTGCAGCTGTCTTGATGAACGCTAAAAATCTCCACAGACGGTTCTCATCCTGGACATTCATATTTCGAACTGTTACCATCAGGGAGGTGTTATAGGTGTCTTAAAATGAGGANNAATAGATTGAGAAACAGTTTCTTTTCCAAGGCAGTAATTGTCTTGAATCAAACAGTGCATTTNTGCAATGACAATAAAGGTATTCTATTCTATGAACATTAGTTTTTAATTTGCAAACCTCTAAAGCTGAAGATTTCATTTGAACTTTGTTTATAGTAATTATAGATATGGTGACTAGAGAGAGATTTAATTATAATGTTTCCCAGACAGTTGAACTAAAAGAATACATGCAAGAGTTAACTTACACTTTAAAATGATTCCACTTTTTCTCTGCACCATTATTAGAGAGTAAAATAGATATGCTCAATTACAATTACCTTTCATCTTCTAGGTCTATTGTTTTGTCTGTTTAGCTCGGAAAACTGGATGCAACATCCATAATGTTTTCTTACCTGAGAGTTGTCAAGTGGTTCACATAAGAACTAAGACCCTATGATTTTTGCGGTGGAATGGTGGCAAATAAGTCAAACAAATAATTAATTTCAAAGAAATAAAAATATGAAAATAGAGTATGAACCCATACTATTAGCTTTGAACTACTTGACTAATAAATGTGAGGTAGACACTGGAGTACTTATTTAATTTGTATTCCATTTGATACCACTCACTCTGGGTATCTTTGATATTTATTTGATATTCACTACTTGCTGTAATAAAAATCTTCTCTCATACTCAAGAACCACTTACATTGTAGTGATTAGTATTGTAGAAGAATGGCTCAATCAATGGAACTCAGTTCACTTGCCCTCTGTACAAAAGGTGTTAGGGGCTTTAACAATTAGAATATGGTTCCTTACGCATTGAATGGGAGTATTGCAAGAGTCTCCATGGGCCATCTGGTCCTTTTGACTTCTTCTTCTCTGACAGTATATCTGTCAAGAATCAACTTCCAAATAGTTTGCTCAAAAGGACAGCCTTATTTGAACACAGTTTTGTTCAATATATGGTCCAACCTTTTCCATTTGGTTTTTCCAAGGAAATCTACTCATACTGGTCTACTGAACCTGATGGGGCAAAAAAATGGAAGAAAGGCAGGTCCTCAGCTCTGACAACCTATGTGGTTTCTCTCACAGAGTTATTTCCTTTGTGTCCAAGTAGAGTAAGACATGTGTATCTTTCAGGCCAACATTGGTAATGAATAATCATGTCCTTGTCATAGTTGTATCCTTTAATGAGAAGTATTAGGAAAGAGATGAAAAGAAATATTCATGGCTGTGATCAATTAGGCAGCTGTTCTTTGGCAGTTTTGTGAGAAGTAACTGGTGGTAGCATGGCTCTACTACTGTACTAAAATGTTTTGATTGAATTGACTGATGACTTTGCTATGGAATTGTATAATGCAGCAATACTTGGACAATCCACAGGAACACTGGTTGCCACTAACTACTGCTGCTAGGCATATAGTGTCCTTTACTGAGTGCTTGGAAAATCCAGTCATGTCATAATTGTATGAGTGATACTACATGAGTTTTTCCTAATATTAGGCAGAATAAAGCAGTTGCCTTCATCATAGAATCCTGGCTAGGAAAGGGTAAGTTTTATCTTAACTCTTGTCATTCCTTTTGATGAAAGAAATATCTAGATTTTCTGCACCCCAATACTAGCCTAGTTAGGTTGATATGCTATTATAGGAAGATATACAGTGGGCTTACTCCTTTCTCTGAAGGGAATTGTATTGTATCTTTGTTGTCTGATTGGGTTGAGATCCTTTAAGGTAATTGTGCTTGAGAGTTTGGTGCCCATGACTGGAGCGCAGATCCTTGCAATTTCAAAGGAAAGCAGATTTACATATTTAGATTTATGAACCATGGTGGCATAGTGGTTAGAATGCAGTATTGCAGGCTAACTCTACCCACAGCCTGGAATTTGATCCTGATGGGTTCAAGGTTGACTCATCCTTCCAAGATCAATAAAATGAGGACCCAGATNGTTGGGGGCAATATGCAGACTCTGTAAACCGCTCAGAGAGTGCTGTAAAGCACTAATTGGTATATAAGTCTAAATGCTAGTGCTAGTGCTAGTGCTTCTCTGTTGGAGCAATGTGCTAAGTTGTTAGAATTGGTGAGCTTCCTTTGACTGATGGTTGATTTGAACCTGGGTTTTCTTTTTCAAAATAGTATCATGTATAACAAGTTGCAGTGATGTTAAATAATAATATGTCATGACATTGTTACGCTAAAACAGTGGTTTCCAAAATTTCAGTTTCAGTTTCAGTTTTATTGGATTTCTAAGCCGTCCCATCTCCCAAAGGACTTGGGGCGGCGTACAACCATAAAAACAATATAAATAACATACAATTAAAAAGTGATTAAATGAAGAAACCCAACAATCAAATAAAACAATAAAAGCCAATTAAAATCCTATCCCCCCAAACCCCGTCAGTCCAGGCTGGCCTGTTG
>AZIM01000566.1:251878-266599 GCA_000516915.1 Ophiophagus hannah | reverse complement strand
TGCCTCCCACTCCCAACCCCCCAAGCCGCCCCAGCAAGATACCATGATTGATGGTATCAAAAGCCGCCGAGAGCTCTAACNCCTCTGTCCCGGGCCCTCCAGAGATCATCCATCAGCGCGACCAATGCTGTCTCCGTGCTGTACCCACGTCGGAAGCCCGATTGGTACCGATTGGTACAAGATTACTCTCCGATAGGCATATACCAATTCACCTAAAACCAAAAATATATAGTGATGATCTGCTCAGTAGCACTGTGTGGCATTGAGTTTTGGTCAACTACCAAAGAGCAATTGATGATCACTGTGGGAGATCATCCATTAATATGAGGTGAGATTTCATCACTAAGCGATGCCAGGCTGGAAATCCTGAACAGTATCTGGAAGCTTTGAGGATCTGGATAGGATCAAACAAACTCAGACTGAAACCTCTGACCCCCAAGCTTCCTGGAATACCATCTCTCCAGAACTACAGGGGAACCTATTACCACAACACTGCTTGTATTTCTCAAAACTAGTTAAAACTTACTTGTTTGAATATTGAGTTATTTCACGGTGCCTTGTCCTGGTTTTTGGCTTTTTGGTGGGTTTGGTTTTTGGATTATATGTTTTATCTTGTTCTTACCTGCCCAGAATCCTGTTAGGATTCAGGCAGGATATAAATATTGCAAACTAACTAAATAAATAATAAGGTGTGCTCAGGAAAGCCAGGTCAGCTGCACCATGAAACTGACACAAATCAGCTATATAAACATGTCCCCCAAAATTGCTATCCAAAGGAATAATGAAGAATAAAAAATCTCCTTCCTCCATTCTCACACAAAACTAACTTTTAAACATCACACTTTGCAGCATTCTGTTCCAATACATTGTGCTAAAAAATCTCAGCTCTTGCAGAATTTCAGGGCTGAATCACATTCTCAGTATCAAGTGGAGGCTTGCCCTTGATTTCCATCTGTAACTAAGGTCTCTTATGCATACTAGCAAGCAAGTACAACTAAAGTTGAAAGACTGAGTGTTCTTGTTATTCTCTGAAAAGGAAATGCCAAATGAAAACAAAAACCATATAAATCCTGTAGTATTAACTGTTTTAAGCTCAACAGCCCTCACTGTGATGAAATGCATATTGGAAAGGGCAACAGAAAAGTACTAGTCAAACAAGTATCCCATCAATGAATTGTTATGGACCTGTGGATGGGAAACACTTCAGTCTTGTTCTTTCTCTACAGTGTGCACATTCCAAGCTCAGACCATTGTGCCTTAGCAAAGCCTTTATATAGCAACCTCCTGATACATTAAAGAATAACACTTATCAATTTTGGGCAGCCTGGACAAATTCCCATGCTGCTGGGAATACTGGGAACTGTAATCCTGCCCATTTGTATGCTGCAAGGCTGACAAACACTGTCCAAGGATGTGAACGAGAATCTTAATGCTGTGCCCTACATCTCATTTATGAATGCAGTATTTTCCACTATGGGGTGCTTCCAAATGTGGGATTCATCTTCCAAAATTCAACAGCCATCAAAGTTATGCTCTGAATTCTAGAAGCTGAAGCCCACATATCCGGAAGTTCCATAATCGGGAAGCATTGCCTCAATGTGCTTCAAATGGTTTTGGTAACAAACAATTCTGACAGCTCCTCCCCAAATAATAATAATTTGGCTTAGCCAAAATTAGTGAAAGAAATGTGCAGAACTGGAAAAAAAGATTATAGCTTTTAAAAAAGCATTGATGAAAGTTTTGGAGAAAAGGAAATTGATTCATAGTGTACAAATTTTCATCAACAGAGGTTTATTTTATTAATCAAATTTATACAGCTGCCCTTCTCACCAAAAGCGATTCTGAATGTTGAATAACAATCAGATAAAAACAATAAAAACAAAAACTTATTAATAAATACCATAACAGTAAAAGATACAAACCATAGCAAAGAGAGAATAAAAATGGCCATCTCAACAATGGTGCCATCTGTGGAAGTCTCTGGTTGCCTGGCAACATAGCCATGACTTGAGGCTTCACAGAATATCCAAAGGAAGCTAATCTAATTTAGTGAGGTAAGAATGTTCTACAAGGCGGTGGCGCCTCAACAGAGAAGACACATCTTCTAAGACCCACCTAATGAAAGTCTCTATCTGATGTACCTGCAACATGGCTACCCTGCCAGATCTATTAGAATGCGCTGATGTAACCAGGGAGAGGCAGCCCCTCAGATAACCAGTACCATGCCAAAAATGACTGAAAAGTTAAAACCAGCAAACTGGAAGCAAACTGGCAGCTAATGTAGCTTGCTCTGCTGCATTCTGTACCAACTGAAGCTTCAGGATACTCTTCAGGGGCAGCCCCATGTAAAGCACATTGCAATAGGCCAGTCTGAAGGTGACCAGGGAATGAGTGTCTACTTACATAACTATTTATAGCCTTAAATTTAATACTTACAGTATTAACTATGTTTATCCTGTCTCAAAAATCTGCAAAACCTATTTTGGGCCACGGTATGAATGTTACATGAAGTTGAATTTCTGTACTCTTTCCTACTGTCTCTTTAAATCAATATGGCTGTATCCTTTATAGAGCAGGCTTTCCTTTTTAAAGGGTCTGTCAGCTGAAAGAGCTGTCTCAACTAAGTTGTACTTAAAGGCAGAAAAGCGGTGAAAACGGGCAACAGGAGCTTAGATGTTATCTATCAACAGTTAACAAAGCAAAAGCTTGGCATTTACAATGATCCCCTAGTCATTGTTTTTCTCATGGTATACTGAGTCTATATAGGTAAACTTTCCATGTATAAATTTGCAAAGAATTATTTGCACACAATTAATCATAGAAATCACTGTAACAAAAATGTACGTGAACCTTTTTTTCCCCCAGAAATGTGTAAGTGACCACTCTATTCAGAAAGTGATAGTCTTTCTCCAGGAGATAAGATTGCAGCTAACTCAGTGGAGTAGGAATGTTATCAGTTCCATACACAGTACAAGCATGTCAGCCTGGACCAGACAATACATGCTATTGTTTGGAAGATGTAGTTTCTCCCTTTGTATTCCACTCAGAATGTGGATATTAGTAAGGATAAGACACATGATTGCACTCTTACTAGAGTTCAAAGTTACAGTAAGCTCTGCGTTTCCCTACAAACTCATGTCAATCAACACAGATGCAATAAAACAAACTATGCAGACTGCCCTTATAACTTACTGGCCTCCCATCAGCTGACTGTTTAATCAGCACATTAGGGAGGAAAGCTTTCCGGAAAAAGGCTGGATCGAAGGCCAAACCTTGTAGCAGCCTCAATGTTTAATGTCCCTGAAAAGTAACTCCCTGTTTCTGCCAGCTGTAAACACAGACAGAGGTAGTTTCCAAGATCTTAAAATGAAAATTAACCAAATGAAATCTTTCCTTCTTGGTGAGAACTTTTTAATTTTTAAAAAAACTTTACCTTCTATTTCTTGAAAAAATGATGTGGAATCATAGTCATACTTTCAGAAAACTGCTTTTCAAATGGAAATCTAAAATCTTTCACCAACTCCTCTGTAATCCAAGTCTATACAAATATAAACATAATTCAGGCCAGGAGAGGAAAACCCCAAGATTTAAAAGCTCAGAGCTCAACTATTATGAACCTAGATTTGTTGGGCTTAAATGAGACCCCCAAAAATACAATCATCCATTTGGCAGCCATGTTTATCAGGGCTAAACTGGTCAATGAAAACATGGTCAAACTGGGACACATTAAAAGCTGCACATAATGGCACTCACTGAAAATTAAAAACCATCACATCTTCTTACTCACTGTAATTTCACATAATATATTAAAAGTTACTATAAAGTGAATCCTACGTTTGTCCACTGCCTATAACAATCAATACTCTGCAAGGAACTAGCTCAGAATGTGACCCCATACAAAAAAAATTGAAAACACATTTAGGATCCTGAGATGAAAGGATGCATGTTATAACAAGTCTCTATAATTTCATGATATTGGCATTTATGTGGATTGTACTAAACCACTATGATCTCACTCCTCTCTTTTCCCATTGTGCAAGTAATTTGGCTTGTTTTGGAACCTTCCCCAATTTTCCAGTTCTCTTAATTGTCACTATTTGGCCTTTTTTCTCCTTAGGTCAGCCACAGTGGTTTCTTTTGTTATTTTACCCTTTACTAGAATGAATGTTGATTGTACTCCGCACAAACAAAACTTAAAACAGCTCTCACTGAGGATTTCCCAGGCAGTAAAAGAAGTCTTTCACATTCATTCAGTGGTTTCTTCAACTAACTCCATTCTTTTGATGCAATTATTTATATAACAGTGAAAGAGGACACCTTGCTTTACCGGAGGAATAATTAACAGGAGACAAAGGCAACGAAATCCTGACCACAAAGAAGTAGTAAATTGGAAAGTGCATCATTAAAAGCAAAACCAAAGGCAATGATACTTAAAAAAAACCCAGAGTGATCCTGCAATTTTATCATCAGAGATTCTGGTATTTAATAAACTAATTACTACTTCTAAATTACTACATTTCCTAGGTCTTTTTTAAAAAGTTATTTATACTATCATTTGCCTACATAGTCCTGGGTCTTTTTTTATTTAAGTTTGCATACCATAACTGGTGGCCACAGAAATGAAAAAATATAACATATATTTTCAAAAATAAAATTTAAATCATTTCCTAAAGGAAAGCAATTGTAGGAGACAAGGAGGGAATTCAATATCCACTGTCTCGGAGAAGGAAAAAATAGGTATCTACAGTAATCCAGTTCAATTTTATAGCTGTATAATTTAAAAAAATTATACAATGATCAAGAGACTTGCCCAACACCAGAAGGAAATCAATGGCATAGGCTGGAGCCAAGCCCAGCCAGTTTATCTCTCCACCATATTATGCCAAAGTCCCCTTGGCATATCTGAGATAGCTTAAATTATCTTGTGAGCTACAATGAGTACTTCATAACAAAAGGGCAGAGGGAGAGAATAATGCAGGGACTATTTTCTGCCAGGCATTGAAAAATCAGAAAGTCTAACCCAAAAAAGACATTGTGTCAATGCCAAGTAAGGACATTTCTCAAGACCTGAAAGGTTAATAAATTAGCTCAGAGTCATGCTACTTTTTCTGAAGGGACAAAAGAATCAGACTATGGGCCTTTTCAGATGCTGGAGCAGGAACCTCAAGTTTCTGTTTATTGTAAGAAGTTTGAGTTTTATAGGCAGTACACTGTTGTTCCGAGATCAGTGCTTGGAAACTTGGATTGGTTAAAAAGTATTCTCAGCAATGAAACTCACTGAATTATTTCTCCCTCAATCATGCTAAATTCATAGGGTTATAGATGAAAATTGAACAAGTATAAGTCTTTCCCCTGATTTTCCTAAAGAAAGAGAGTGGCTTATTCTGGGATGAACTTTTGAAAATAGCAATCTGTTTTATCAGATGGATGAATGTGGGCTGGAGTGCTAGGAGATATACAGTATGTGCCACTTATGTTGCACTATTAACTTGTGAAGGGAATAAAATTGACTTAAACATAATATGAGGGACAAGAAAGGAGCATTATACATACTGAGAGTGACTTTGGAAATTACAGTATTGCAGAGAAAACAGAACATCAAGGCAACTTACATTTCGTATATGTCCAGATCATCATAGCATTTCACATCCTGTCAGTCTTACAGATTGTCCCTATTTCAGAGAAGTAATCACTTATATATTGAAAATATGCATATTTGGAGGGAAGAGGAAAAGCTAAAGTTGTTTCATGCATGATGATCCATAATATCATGTGTGTTCTATTTAACAGATCAGTGAAGATGGAACTACTCTCAGTAACAGTGACTCTGACATGCTTAATCATCCTCTTGATGATTGCCGGTACAGCACACCCAACTGTAGGGAAAGAGTCCTTGTACATTTTAAAACTAAAAATGTTTTCTATTTCAACCTGATATCCTTCCTATAAGTTTGATAGTTAAAGACAGCTTCTAGCTTGATTTTGTCATGAATGCAATTAACTGTGTTTCAGTGAAATTTTCCATTGAGATGACTAAAATCCTTCAAGCACAATGCTGAAATCATTCATATATTAAATCAAATTTAAAACTTAAAATAATTTTTAGCCAAGTAAATGTACAGAATAAAGTTATGGTTATTGTGTAGAACAGGCAAAAGAAATACCAAATCCAGTCATATTTAAGCCCCTTATTTCAATGGGAGATATACTGAATATTTCCTAACCTACCTATCAGAATTAATTTATTGGATAATGCCCACAAATATTTTATCTACTAATTCTAGTTTCTATGTTTGGCTTTATTTTGACAGTTAACTTCTCATCTTCCTAAGATGTTGATCTTTTGTAGAGTTGTGACAAAGTTCCTACATTCCTTTGTGCAATAAACTGATTTGTGTGTAATTTCCAGATGAATACTGACCACATCCTTTTCTCAGTATTCAACCTTGGCTATGATTCTTGCTGTTCAGAGAAATGCAACACTTACTTCCTGAGTACTGTTTTGGTCTCCGTACTGTTCTGGCTCCCATCTTCTTCACAGTTTAAGATCTCCAGATTTCCATATCTAAAAGCAAAAGAATTATAGGAATATCAGGCAGTGAGTAAAAATAAAATGGGGAAAGCCTTGTCTAAGGATTTAGATATTAGGAAGTGCTTTGAACTCAGTACTTAATTTGTAGCAGAGAAGTTAACACAACTTCCGGAATTTGGTCTTTTCTCCTTGTCCATCCCACACCATATGCTTCCTGGCCTCATTACTTCCTTAGGGTTTAAAAAATAGGAGAAACAGCATTCAATTGATATACAGCTCTTAAGGATACAGCAGCCCTGTCTTCTTGATCTGACAATTTCCAGATGTATTGGATTCCAACCCCATTACCCACACTTAGCAGGGAACTCTTATTTGTCAATCCTACAAACTACTTCTTCCTTTCCACTTTCTTCCAGTAGTGAACATCTAATCCTTATGTCAGTCTTCCTTTACCTGGTACCCTCCAAATTTTTAAAAAACAACTCTTTGAATTCCCCATGAACACAGCTATTAAATATCTATTAGCTAATCATTTTTAGCTTCTTAAGCCAGCCTTCTTCTGTTTAATAAAGAAGGCTGGCCTAAGAAGCTAAGGGAGATTTTGCCAGAGTTCCTTTTCTCAGTGTGCATCCAAAATATAATTTGTCTTCTATTCTTGTTTAACATGGCCAATGCCTGAATCTGCTTCCTTAACTCTCCTGTCTCCCTCCCCTTGGCATAAAAAAACAGCCCACCTGAGTTTGTAAGTCTCTTTCTCCTTTTTTCATTATGTTCTTAGAGCTTTCCCATTTTTTCTCAAAGATTTTCTTCTCAGAATCCTAGTTCCCAGAAGTTCATTCCAGGAGAAGCCTTTTTCACTTTACACTTGACCTTAACTTTTCCCAATACCATATCTCTATCCTCATCCAAACTCATATACCTTCTTCTAGGCTTGTGTGAGTTTTTAATTGTAAGAGCTGATTGAGAACATCTAAACAAATTTACTTCCAGAGCAACTGAAATGTTAGTTAACAGATAAAATTCTCCTTGATATAAGCTACAAAAGAAAATGTAAGCAGAGTTCACGTTAGGATTTTCATAGTACAATAATTAACCTATGTTACGTCCCATTTATATAGTCATTCTTTTTCTTACGATCAAATATTAGGAAATAAAGAGAATAGCACAAATAGATTCTCAGGGGGGAAAAACATACATCTGTACTACATTTATTTATTCAGTTAAACCCTTATTTCAAAGGATACAGGCATATATCAGTTTTAAATCAAAATAAAATCCAATAGAAATATGTACAAAGAAAAATCCTGATTCACAATGAATTTTTAAAAGCCAAGCGATTCACCATGGTAGGAACAAAGATTTAAAACTTGCTAAATCCATTCTCACATATAATGTATTTGAATTTACATGACTGAGGAGTGTTAAACTTGCTCTCTATTTCCCTCAATGCTAAATTTGAACAAAGTACCAATAATGTTAATATTTTTACAGTAAATCGTATTTTATTGTCTTTATACTATTTATCCATGTGCAGTGTCCTTATGAATTTGATTTTAGCATATCCTGATGACGTGATCTACATTTTGCTTGTAGTACAAAGAAGACTTTAAAAAAGAAAATGATATCCTTGCTTTTACCACTAAGACATGGTGGGAATATCATGTTTCACCACTTCTGTACATGGCACAGAGAATGCAATATGCAGCCAGAAATGTACTGCTTTCAAAACTGGTGAACAATGAAAATATACAGAACATTTTTACGAAGGATTGCTTCAGATACTGGGATCTGACTGCAGATTCCTGTTAGATAGCCTTTGCCAAGGATATACTCAATAAAATACCAAGTCTGCTACATCGTGGGTGAATACTTAATAAAAGGCTTTTGATGAAAAAGATGTATCCAAATTATTTCAGGATAAAGTGAAAAGAGATAGCACTTGAGAAGTAGTGCAATTCTGGATGCATATTCATCAGTGCCTATTTCAACATTTAAATTTAGTCCAAGTCAGTTTCAGAAGCATAAATCAGCTTTACACAGCATTTAATGGCTGGCTTCTCTGGTATTAGGAACATAACTGCCACCTCTTAATGGAACAATTTTGTTTTCAGAAATACATAAGTTTCAAATCTTTATAAATGTGCAGATGGCTTATGGTCCTTTCAGAAATACCTTTTAGAAAATGGGGAGCTTAGTCTGAAACACTGGTAAGAAACGACTGCTAACCGGATTAGTATTTCAGTCTCTATCAATGTCATTGCAAATAAGTCTGTGTTTCTGAGAACACTAAGGGCTAGGGTATATAGGATGAGTGGCCACGTAACTCCTTTAAATAATAATTTAAAAACTCTGTAGAGCAATCCAAAACATTAATATTAATAAGTACACATGCACACTGTATATTCATAGTTTCCTCTAATGCCTGTTACATCTAATAAAGCCTGATTTTTGAAAGAATTTTTAAGAGCAGGTTAAGTTTTATATGTAGAGAAAAAAGTAGGCCTATATCAGGACATTTTTGCTAGTGGAGGGATGATCAATGTGTAGGTCAATATAAAATTTTTAAAAATCCATTATAGGTAAATCTGATATGTTTAATAAAAGACACACACACATACATACACACACACATTTAATTTATAGATTAATGAAAGACTGTAACCTTCTATTTGTTAAAATTTGAGATTATGAATGCTAGATGCATACATGCTGCTCAAAATCCTAGACCTATTATGACTGCTCAGAAGTGATACTTATCCACCTAAAGTTGTTTTGCATTCCAGAAATGTAAAACTACAAACTTCGTAAGTGCTGCAATAATGCTTAAGGCAGCTATGTGATAAGTAACCAAGAAGCCTCAGAAAAAATGGAAAAGGATGAAATAATGTTATTCTGTTTTCTTCCTACAGTAGAAGAGAACCAGTTCAGTTTAATAGTTAAGAAACCAGACTAGAAACTAAGAGAGTAGTTTCAAAGAGACTGCAAGGCCTGGCTGAGTGTCATTCTTTCTCACCCCAGCTTACCTCACAGAGTTGCTGTTGTGGGAAAAAAAGGAGGGAGAATTAGGTAAGTCTACCATCTTGAGTTTATAGTATTGAAGGTGGTACATAAGGAGCAATCTGACCCTTATGGTTTCACAAACAAGGTCTCATGTCTATCTCACTGACTATCAATCGATCGACCAATCGATCGATCAATTAACCAATCATAATAGAGCTAGAAGAGACTATGGAAACCCTCTGATCAAGCAGGAGTCCCTATACCATTTCAGACAAGTGACTGTCCACTCCAGTCTCTTCTTAAAAACTTCCAGTGATAAAGCACCCACAATTTCTGATGACAAGTTGTTCCCCGGGGTAATTGTCCTCAGGTTGCTTCTCTCTTTGATTAGTTTTCATCCATTGTTTCTTCTCCTGCCCTCTGGTACTTTGGAAAATAAGTTGACCCACTCTGTACCTCCACTCTGTCCTAAAGTTTCAGGTGATGCCACACTCAGGATCCAGATGGGCACATCCCTGAGAGATGCATCCCCCAAATGGCCTCTAGGACACTGGCTCACACTTACGGCCTGGCTGCAGAGTCCTGCAGTCATGTGATCATGTTTTGCCATTGACAAAAATGCCAATTTATCAAGCTGGATTTGGACTTGACTCACTTAACAACTGTCATAAAAATAGTTGTAAAATCAAGTCCAGTTATGTGGTGATTACAGCGATCAAAATTCTGGGCTCAATTGTGATTGTAAGCTGAGGACTATCTGTATACATGTCATCTATGTAGTGTTATGCATCACACAACAAAAAACCCTCTCTGTTCAACCTGATTTTTCATATATATTTTTCTATTTATGTGGGGGTTTTTTTAAAGGAAAATGAATACTGTAGTAAATTTTAACTTTTGACAAGAATCCTGTAACTTAAGAACTGAGGTAACTACAAGAACTTGCAATATTTAATGCTGAAAACATGTTTATAAGTTTTATACGAGAGCCCGTTGGATGTATTTGTTAAGGCATCAGGCTAGATAACTGGGAGACTGTGAATTCTAGTCCCACCTTAGGCACAAAACCAGCTGTGTGGCCTTGGGCCAGTCACTCTCTCTCTGCCCTAGGAATCATGCAAAAGCAAACCACTTCCAAGATCTTGTCAAGAGAAGTGCAGTGAAACGGTCAGGCAGTGGCCAGGACTCAAAAACCACCCATCCTCCCAAAAAAAGCTTTCATGGATATACATCAGCCAAAACAAGTGAGCACAAATTGAACTAAATACATCTGAAAAGGAAACATTAATAAGAAATATGCTGAGAACAGATGCTAACAATGAATAACTGGAAACTTCTCTGCTCTGCTCTGCTCTGCTCTCCTTTCTCCTTTCTTCTCTTCTCTCCTTTTCTTTCCTTTCTTTTCCTTTCCTTTCTCCTTTCCTTTCTTTTCCTTTCTCCTCTCCTCTCAAATTCATAACTCTGGACAGTAAATGTTTTAAAACATAAAATAAAGGGGGAAAACAGCAGAAAAACAACACATAGCTGGAGTAAACAGAGACTTATAACAAATAAGGAAATTTTGACTGAAAAGACCATCTCCTACCCCTTTTCCCAATTGCAGCCATCCAATTAGATTTCAGTGTTTACCTGATTTTCATATATTTTCTCTCTCCAGTTAATGGATAGCCTGCCTATAAATCACTTCATTTGCTGTTCCTTATTTTAAATATTACATATCTCTTGATCTTTTTATTGCCCATCTTTGTCTGCTTTGTAGTGGTTCTTATTTTCCAGCAGGAAATAAAACTTCCCAATATTGTCTGGTTGTAGTTCTTTTATATTTGCTGTCTTTATTGTTCTAGTTTCTCTCTCTCTCTAAATCCCAGTGGTTTTTTTTTTTTTTGGTGCTTGTATCTTCATATTCCTTACTGCTGAAATCCCCTGCTTCCTGAGATCAAAACCTCATCAATTCTGGTGTTTAAATTCCAGTAGAAGAAAATTTTGTTCCCCCTGGTTGCTACCCATTCTGAGAATTCTCTGTTTCCTCCCCTTCTCTTGTTTGTATCCTTTTTTTTCCTTTTTTAAAAAAAACTGTAAGGCACAGTACACTATTTGGAGATAGAGTAGAAATAGTGTGGTCAGTTATTATTACTACTACTTGCAGTTACCATGGTGATTAAATAATAAAAAGTAACTTTATGACCAGTCCTCCTATTTACAAACTTTGCAGGTCTGTTAAGCAAAGGAAATAATATCATAAACACACTTGAGATTTCATTAAATCTATATTATGGATTAGTAATCACTTCACTTAACAACTCAGTTCCTGGTTACAACTGTGGTTGTTAAACCAGGACTACCTGTAGTAGTAAGCTATATTCGAAAGCTACCTGTGTAGCTTTCCTGACTGAAGAATAAGATTTTATGATTTCATAAAATCATAAAGGAAGGAAATTCATTTTTAATTTACTGTCTCCAATAAAAAAAATATACGTAGCGGACAGTTGAATCTGAGCTTGGTTGTTTGCTTGCAGACATTTCATTACCCATCTAGGTAACATCATCAGTGCTGCACTAGTCACATCAGTCAAAATGATGTTATTTAGTTGAATAATAAAACATCTGCAAGCAAACAACCAAGCTCAGAGAGTACCAAGGCCTTCACAAATTACTATCTCTTCACATATTTCTGCATTTGTTGCTGTTGTGCAGAAAACACACAGAAGGAGAAAGACCGACAATCATCAGTAAGACTCCAGCATTCCTATATTTGGTCACTTGATTCTTTAACAAAGGACTTAGAATCTTCTGCTTCCAAGAAAAGATGAATAATACAACATTTTACCCATAATATAGATTTCATCGACTAAGTATGGGCAAGTGTAATGTATATAAATTCTGCATTTGCACCCAAGTACTAGGCTTATAAATCACTGTGGTATTGGTTCAACCCTAATACAGACTGTAGAACTTGTAAAAGTCTGTAACGCACATTCTCTCTTGATATAACTGAGCCCCTCTAAAAAGGCTTTTTAATTGTCTATGTTATCTTGTCTCAATTTTAAGGAAAAGGGGAGCTTTTTTGAGAGAGAGAGAGAAATTTCACTGAAGCCGCATAAAGATAGCATCTAATCCAGGCCTAATAAAGGAATTTTATAAAATACCATATTATAAACAGATTCCATGTTAAGCAAATTGTATGTCTCTCAGGAATATCTGTCTCCTTTGTGTAACTATGCAGAAGGACCAGTGAGTTTAATTAAAGTTATTTCCAAGTTAATGCCCATAGTGTCTCAGACTGAGATCATCAAAAAAATATACGAGGAGACATTCCTTAGTTGATGGCTACAACAGAGAAGCCTTTCCATACAGTTATACAAAAGTCTCTCTGGCATCAAAAATGAGAAAGTGAGAAGGATCATAATATATCACTAAACACGCATCTATTAAATAAAACAACTTACTGTGAAACAGCTCTTAAAGGCACCCATTTCACTTTGGCTTTAACTGGCAGCACTTTTCTTGAACCAGAATAGAATTCTTGGATTTATAGGGTTGATATATAATATTTTGTTCAGGATCATATCTAAGATAACATAACCTAAGAATTCCATCCTATAGGTGTCAAAATCTTGTTTTGATTTTTCTGCTCTGCCTGCAGAGGACATTTTCCCTTTGATCTTTTTCTCATTGGCTTTCTGTCTGCTTCACTCTCTTCATCAAGCTCTGCCAAGTAGCATTATTATTTTGGGTTCAGACTGACGTGATTGAACTGAATTGCCTTCAATAAAATCACGATGCCCTTTCAAAATTATTAACGTTTAACTAGCTAAACATTTTAGTATTCTTCATCCCTCAAATCAGCCATAATGGGTCTTTTCAAATTCCCTCCTGCAACTTTATTTGCTTTGGAGGGAGACCTTCCATCGCAGAGCCACTTCTGGTGAGTGGTCAGAGCTGGCAAGCATCATCCGTCAGTGCCATTGCTTCTTCTTTCTTTTAAGTAACATCAGCCGCCTGGCTTGGTTCCCTGGCCAATCCTTGCTTTCCTGTTGCCTTAGAAATGGCACCTGAGAAATGGCACCTGCCATGGAGTGCAAGAACAGGCATGAGTTCCTAGAAAGTAGCCATGCCCAGAGCAATGAGGTCAGCCAATGAGGTTTCACTGTTGCTAAGAGACACACTGGTCATTCCAAGATTGGTTGTTCCTCCTGCCAGAGTGTTTCCCAAGGCTCAGTCTACATGGCAGAGTTAGACGATATTGTTGTGGGCTACTTGTGTTTGGGACCCCCAGTTTATTTGATTTCAGACTTTATTTCTCCATAAATATTTGAGCATTACAGAGGAATTATTGAAAAGAGCATTGCTTCTGCAGTTAAGTTATGTTCGACTGTCAAAAGATGAGGGAATACATATTGTAAAAATGGCTGAATAAATTACGGGAAATTTAAATAATAGCAAGGATACTTAGTGGTCAGGGAAAAAACTATGTCTAATACAGGACACACCTTCAATATTTTCAAAGCATCGGTTTTTTAATTTTTTAATTTTTAATTTTATTTTATTTTTTTAATAAATAACACAAGCAAACATACCTAATACTCTTCTTTCTATTTTTGCCACAAAAACAAACCAATAAGGAGAGAGAGAATGACTAATTCAAAGTCATCCAGTCAGCTTTCATGCCTAACTTGGGACAAGAACTCAATCTCTTGGTTTTTAGCCTGAGCCCTTAACTACTAGACAATTGACCAGTTACAGTTCAGCTGTTCACTAACCCTTAGGGTAAACTAGCTTCTTAGAAATCTACCTAAATTAATTTCTTCCCTGAGCAATATTTCTAGAGGAATTTATGTATCTGTATGAGTGTCTCCTAGCCATTTCTTCATGATTCGAGAAGCTGATTTCCCATTACAAAGCCTGACTTCCTAACCCAGGATTTGCAAACATGACTTTGCTTGCTGGGAAGCTGGCTGGGAAGGTAGCAAATAGCAATCAAATGATCAGATCAGATGTTGCTGCCCTTGCAAATACACGTTGCTAACCAAGTGCCCGAATTTCAATCATCTGACTGTGGGAATGCTGCAACAGCTGTAAGTGCGAGGATCGGTCATAAGTAGCAATAGCACTTAGATTTATATACCACTTTATAGTGCTTTACAGCCCCTCTCTAAGTTATTTACAGAATCAGCATATTGCCCCCAACA
>AZIM01000566.1:177475-191434 GCA_000516915.1 Ophiophagus hannah | reverse complement strand
TTGCCAAGGTTGGAGACTCCTGATCTAAATCACAGGTGTCCAACTTGATTGCATCATATGACATGTTGTGATATTTTTGCCTTTGCGGAACCGGGGTGGGCATGGCCTGCACATGATGCATCCGGCCCGCAGCCCACCAGTTTGACAGGCCTGATTAAATCATCTATCTAATCATCTGTATTTTAATTTTACTACCTTTAATGTTCCTGTTATGGCAGGCACTACCTGTCCTATCTGATTTCCACTAGAAATGGATATTAATTCTATTTTAAATATAGTCATTTCTGCTGTTTTATATTGTTTTAAAAATTCTTTAGCACCATAATTACACAGTGCATGTGTAGCTTTAAATATATTATATGGGTTATTATTGTTAGCTGCCCAGTGGTATATTTATAGGATTAGTCACTATATAAATATTTTAAATTAACTCAGTTTTGTAGGATGGAACCAATGTTTCTTGTATTGTAATTAATAACAGTAAGAGGTTAACAAGGCATTCTTTGCGTGCTGTGTGTCATTCCATGTGAGGCAGTAAACTCTCAAGGCAGGCTGATACCTCAGGGAAAGAGGCGTTAATTTGTTCCCCACATAAATGTCCAACTACAGATGCAGCAATATCCCTAACCCAAAGTGCAAGTTTTTCAACTGACGAGCATGGCAATTGGGGAGCCTCAGTTGGTGTTGTAAGGAAGCAGAGTGACAATAAGTGAGGAATAACTTGCATGGCCAATGACGACTTTTCCAGCTCCAGTTGGGTCAGGAAGGACTCACTATTTCTAAGATTTGTGGCACTCAAAACACACTTGAGTGGAGGAAAGAGGTGATGCTCAGGCCTCAGACGTTAAGAGCTTCCATTAGATGAAAGTTATACCGGAAAAGTCTGTTCAGCAAACTGCTCGCTACCTTTTGAATCCCTGAACTTCTTGTCCATTATTTCATACTGGGAAACCTGTACCAGATTCCAGTGAATAATTCTTTCTGTCCTTGGGCAACCATTAAAGGAGGATTGGACTGGATGAGGTAGTAGGTTTTCAGCTTCCACCTCTTCCAATCCTGAAAATCTACTCCATAGGAGTCACGCCAGAACAGCATCCATTTGCCTGACCTGCCTCCTTCCTTCACACGTTTCATGTGGCCAATGATGATTTTGCTGGCACAGTCCCTGGCCCAAGGGACAAAAATAGGGTGAACTGCTTCTAAGATCACCTGCTTCCACAGTATACACACATGCAGGATGGAGGTGATATTCAGGCCCCGAACACTCAAAGACTCAGGCCCTGAGCGATATTCATACACAGGATGCTTGCATGGTGATCAATAAATTTCCTTTCTCTTTCAGACTCTTAGTGAGACTATCACTAGAAACTCTCTATGGGGTTTATTTGGATGACTCTTTCATTCCCTGAGCAACCACTGAGGAAGAATCACAATGGATGAGATTGCAGTGTCCAGCTGCCCACCTCTTCAGACCTCAGCATCCACACAACTCACCTGCCTTCTTTCACTCAACTCTCATACAGTTTCAGAGGATACTTGTGCTCATGGCATACATCTTAGAACATTGATTAAGAAGCCACCAGAGCTTGTTCTCAAAGCCTGGCCTTCATGGTCCTGGTTCTTGAGACCATTTGATTTGATATACTTTAACAGGCAAGGGACAAGGAATGGTGATGAATTTTTGGATTATCTGGATTTTAAGTGGCAGACTCAAAATGGCAATTAACATTTCTTGAAAATGCAAAATAGAAAAAAACTCCTCCTACTGCTTCTGGTGGGGCCAACTCTACTCCTTCTACTACACATAGTATTGCTAGAACCAGGATTAACTGTCTCCACCTGCCAAATATATTACCTCCAGTTTGGAGTTATTATTGCATCATACGATAAAGCCCCAGGTTTTCTTGCTCCCAGGCCAATGGACAGTTTTATCTATGAAGTCAATTGTGATCATATCTACCAATTCTAGACAGGCAACATTCCCAGTGCAATCCATTCTAAAACATAGATAAAGCTGGCAAGGGATAAATTTTAGCGTTTGTTTTGAAAATCGTAACAATCCAGTCCCTAAAATCTCAGAGATCCATTTTCAGGTCTACCATCTGCTACAGTCATAAGCATGTCAGCACAGTCAAGACAGAACCTCAATTTAACTCTCAAACTATTCTGAAATCAAATGATATTCCTGACTCTGGAAAACTGATGTCTGTATACTATATTCCACATTTCTGTTTACTATTATTTTAGGGAACAATTTAACAGAAATGATATGTTTATAAAACAACAACTAGAGGTTTAACTTTTTTTGCTTTTAGAGCATGAGTTAATAAAAACTCTCACTATTAAATTAAGATAGGGCAATCTTCCAGTTTTTGAATAGGCAGAAATCTTGCTTTACAAGAACAGTTCTGATGCAATGTTTGGCTTTTGTTGGAGGCTTTCTTCAAACAATCTCAGGAACAGAAGAAAATAATCATAGTTCTTTGTCAGTAATTGGCTCAGACAATCCTTGAAGAAATCACGGTGGTCCTCACTGAAAAGATTTGTAAATACATGTATCAAGTCTATCAACATAAAAACTTGCTATACCTTGATTAAGTTCTTATGAAACACCCTATTTGTAAGGTGTGTTTGCATTTTTTGAACTAGACCAGATATACAAAATTAATAGAACCTAAATTTTTCATAAGGTAAAACCAAAGCAGCTTCCAAAAAAATAGTCAATTAATTAAAAAAATCTGTTCAATATAAATGACAAAACCCAAATAAAATGACATTAAAGATCTGCTATGGAAATGGTAGCACCAATTCAGAGTCTAGGACAACTTGCCCTGGACAACTCACCCTGGCCGATTCACTCCAGCCAACTCGCTGTAACCAACTCACCCATGACAATTCAGTGCAAAATAACTCAAGAGAGGGAGGGACAAGTGAATTGCAGTGGCCCTTGTCTTGCTTTACATTTGAACCATCTCATGTTAGAAGTCCTTGAGGCTGGGGTGAGGTGCAATTCTACTTGACCCTCTCTTGAGTTATCCCATAGTTGAATTATCCCGTGGTGAGTTGTCACATGGCAAGTTGGCTGCAGCAAGTTATTCCGAGTGGCGAGTTGGTTGGGGTGAGTGGGCCAGGGTATGTTGTCCCATTTTGCCCAATTCATAGTCTAGCTCAGGGGAAGGCAAACTTTCAGGAGGCAACAGCTGCGTTTACCATTTGTGGAGAAGAATGAACTCATAAAAATGAGTGGTGTAATATCACATTGAGTTATTTTGGGGGAGACTTAAGGATTTCTTCCCTCCCTCCAGATTCATGCCCCTCCCCAAATCCTTAAGAGAATAGAAAATTATGCTATCAGTTTTCAGTACAGTTAATTGCATGGAATTCTGAAAAGTAAAAAATGGGGACATGTGGCTGTATGTGGGTTGAATTTACAGGTCAACCATACTTGGTCAAAGAAGAGAAGAGAAGCTCTAGAATAAAAGGACTTTTAAGCTCTAGAATAAAAGGACCTTTTGAAATACCTCCTATAACAAGGGGGGCACTAAAGAAAAGGCTTTAATGGCAGCAGCCCATGTAATATTTTACTATGATATTTGGAATGAAGATTAAATGTTGACTTTTTATGCAAGAAGGAACACAAGGAAAAAGCTAATATAACAATTCATAAACTGAACAGATCATGGAAAAGTGCTGTTATTGTTAGTGATTATTTACCTCAGGGTTGTCAAACTCACAGCCTGTGGCTCAGATGCATCACACACTGGCCACGCCCATACCCAGTTTAGCGAAGGGGAAATAAGTGCAACACATCACGTGACACCACCATGATGATGTGAGTTTGACACCCCTGATTTACCTAGTAAGAGTGCTGAATTAATTCTTTACACTGAGGGTAGAGAATCTGTAGCTGTTTAGATAATGCTCAGCTACAACATCATCATCAGATACAGGCACTGTATCTGTGTATTTGCCTGCATCCATACAGTTGAGAAATAAAATCCATGACCTCATTGTTAATTGTGATATATGGTTTTCAGGACAAAAACATTCCTCAATATTGCTGTAACACCACATTGCAAAATTCAGAATTAGCAATACATTGGTAGCTCTGCATGTGTTAAAAGCCAAGCCATGATTAAATACAGAAGGAAAAGTGGTAGGAAAATTATTATGGATAGGGAAAAATTGCTGGAAAAAACCTAATTCCTAATTAGATGCCAATTTAATATATGTTGGAGATCAGGAAGAAACACAAGAAAAAGAAATATTTTTCATAACTGTACATTATTCATAAATAGTAATTATAAATTTTCAATAGAAAATTGGTTTTTTTTTCAGAATAAATCAATGGGCAATTTTATTTTATACTGTTATACATAACGGTTATACTTTTGGATGGTAATTTTTATTATCTGAATAGTTTCCATTCCATGCATCCAAGACAAACGAAGAAAAAGAATTTCATAATATCACATATAACCTCTCCAGAACTCATCCCACAGTAGCTTCTGATTTGTGATTTCAATGCAAATGAGAACTATAAACTATATCTAAAGAGATTCTGTTCCATTCCATTCCATTCTATTCTATTCCTAATGACACCATTCATTTCATACTAGCAGTTTAACAATCACTTTATGGTTTTTCCCCACTGGACAGTTAACTGTAACATTGGAAAAGGAATGCAATCTCATATTTTAGTAGATTTTTCTGGACAGGAATATAGATAAAGCTGAAAGACATACAGAGAAGAAGACACTGCTCTTCAGCCACTGTTGAGCACTGTGTGAAAAAAGTACATTGTCAAACAGTTTGCAACTCTATGTTTACACCCATTTGGATGGTTATATTGTATCTATATATGAAGGAAGCAAAAATACTGAACTTCTAAATCATCCATTGTTCCCGTTCCCCAGTTCATTTATTGGGAGTGGTTCCATGTGTGGACCAAGAGGAGTAAAAACCCCACAAACTATTCTGAATACACAGCAAAATAGCTAACACTGCTAAGACGTAGGAATGGCACCAGCCTGACTGATGATATACACTGACATTGGGGAATAGTTTCAAATAAAGCAAAGCTTGGCCTGATAATAAAATCAACAGTTTGGCAACAGTTTTAGAGACGGAATTCTGCTTAGGGTTTTGTTCCACCAGCTGTTCCAAAACCATGTGTTGCTTGATTCTTCTCCAACTTGGTCTCTACTGAGAAATAAAAGTCAGTGCAAAAAAATCTGCTTTGTGCATGCACGTACATACCTTTTACTGACTTTGCAATTAAATATTTAAAAATTGGAGTGTGGGATGAGAGGAATCTTCCATTCCATGGCTGTCTAAGATAGATCCTTCTCCTGAGATTTCATGTATTTCGTCACTCAACCCATCTTTTGTTACTGGAATTAAATTTAAAGAATAGAAACAGACTATTGTACAGTGATCTATTAAATCTTCTGGGGGATTTGTATCCACTGCTGAGCCATTCCAACTGTACATTGAGCTCCAGGACAAAGAAAACAACTGCGGTAACTGCCCATTCACCATTTGGTCCTAGTGATTCTGTGAAGAGTGTTTTGTTTTGTTTTTACCCCAGTAGGAGAAATAGCAACTTCTGTTTCAACAATTGTGCACAGCAGGGCAGTGTGAATAAAAAGCAAGTGGGATGGAAGTGGGAGGTAAGAATTGGGGAGGGGCAGAGTATTTTGGGGAGGAAAACCTATTGCTGCTGCAATATAATTGGAAGGTTCTCCTAGTTTCCTTTTAAAAGGTCACATCAGATTTCTTCACAAATCTCGCAATGTCTCAACCAACTTGGCTTTTCTTCCGAACTTGTAGTCAGTATTTTTTTTTTAAAAAGTCAAGACCAAAAATTAAGACAATCTGAAGTTTCACAAATCCTGGAACTGGACCATAAAATTAAAGGTATTGACAGATATGCCCTGTAATTGTTCATCATGTTGAGCAATGTCAATAAATGGTTCAGAACCTCAGATGCTTCAGTAAGACAACACAAGACTAAGGATAACTTTTAGGTATTTGGGCCTGAAAGATAGGGAGAGGGTAGGTGCAGGGGGAATCATAGGCAGCAATGGATTGTGGTCTAAGAGATCTACATAATCTACATCTGGTTTCTAAAGAGAGAGCTGGTTCTTTCAGATGAAGATTAAATGAAATGTTGTTACAGAATGAAATAACAGTGCAGGGCTATTAAAAAAAGAGTTTTCTTTTTTTAACAGTCTTAATAAAGGTACAAATGTAAGAATAGTTTGGGATGCAAGCAGGGGTGGGCTGCTACTGGTTCGCACTGGTTCAGGTGAACTGGTTGTTAATTTTATGGCCAGTTTGGCAAAACTGCAAATCCCACCCCTGGCTGGCCCCATCCTGTCCACCCCTCCAAGGAGTCCCTGTGCAGCCCATTTTGGATCGCAGGGAAGTGCAGGGCTCATGAGGAGGCTCGGGGAGAGCAAAAACTGGGCCTTCCAGAAGTCCTGTTTCTGGCCTCCAGAGGGCCTCCGGAACATGGGGAGGCTGTTTTCGCCCTCTGGGACACTCAAAGAAAAGCCCGGGAAGGGTGAAAAATGGGCTTCCCAGAAATTCTGGAAAGCCAGAAATGGGCCCATTTCCAGCCTCCAAGAGGGGCTCCAGAGCCCAGGGAGGCTGCTTTCGCCCTCCTGGAGGCTCGAGGAAAGACCATTTTTGCTCCCAGGCCAGGGTGGTGCAGGAGGCCAAATAAGCCATGCCCACCATGGCCACACCACCCAGAACCGGGCAGAGAACCGGTTGCTACATTTTTTGAATCCCACCCCTGGATGCAAGGAAAGCCTTCATGAAATGTTACTTTATAAAATATAACTGTGAATTCAAAAAGAAGAGGCAATAGAAAATACAAGCTACAGTATTTGGTCCTTTGTATAATAATTTTATTAAAAATACATTATACAGATAAAACTAATGCAAACTACAAAACATTAAAAAGGAAAAGAAAAAATGTGGGAAAAAAGAAAAGAAAAAGGAAAAAGGAACTTCTCCCTTCTTACGAGCAAGTACTTACAATTTTAAGAGCTTATCACCATCCCTTACAATCAGAACAGAGCTGGAAGGACCTTGGCAGTCTTCTAGTCCAACCCCCTACACAAGCAGGAAACCTTACACCATTTCAGGCAGGTGGCTGTCCAGACTTCTCTTAAATACCTCCAGTGATGAAGCACCTATAATTTCTGAAGGCAAGCTGTTCCACTGATTAATTGTCCTCACTGTTAGGAAGTGTCTCCTTAATTCCATGTTGCTTTTCTCCTTGATTAGTTTCCATCCATTGTTTCTTCTTTTGTGTTCTGGTGCTTTGGAAATTAAGTTGAACCCTTCTTGTTTGTTGCAGCCTCTCAAATACTGGAATACTGCCATCATGTCACCCTCGTCCTTCTTTTCTCTAGGCTGGCCATACCCAGTTCCTGCAACTGTTATTCATATGTTTTTGTCTCCAGGCCTTTAATCATCTTAGTTGCTCTTCTTTGCACTTTTTCCAAATCTTTTTTATAATGTGGTGACTAAAACTGGATGCAGTATTCCAGGTGTGGCCTTACTAAGTATTTATAAAGAGGTACTAATACTTCATGTGATTTTGATTCTATGTCTCTGTTTACACAACCAAGGATTGTATTAGCTTTTCGGCAGCAGCTGCATACTGCTGGCTCATGTTTAACTGATCGTCCACTAGGACTCCAAGGTCCCTCTCACAGTTACTGTTTTTGAGCCAGGCTTTAAATAGAACAAATGAAATAGATCAATCTCTTTACCCCATACCTCACCTCATTCTCCATAAACATATACTGTATATAAACGCTCATCTCCCATCCAAATCAACAAAAGTCCATTAAAGTTACCAGTGACAACCATATCTGGATTCAACTTAATCTAATGAGAAATAATCTCTAGAACTCTTTATGATTAAAAAAAACCCCAAAATATCATCTTGCATAATCAGAAAAAGATTAAAAGTTGCCAGAAATAAAACTCTCATTCATAAAACTAAAAACTTAATCTTCCAAGCCATAAAAGACCCATTAAAAATTGCTAAAAATAACAGCCTTTCTTTTCTAACTTGATCAAATAAAACTACTTTATATTCTTCTTTATTCCCAAAAATCTTGATCTCAAGCCCTTCATATAATACTCCGTAATAATTCCCTTTTATGAAGCCAGTATAAAAAAACTGTACATGCCATTATTCTGATCTATTATTTGCAAATCCTTTTGTAAACCCAATATGAAAAGACCATTCTTCTGATTTACTATTTGAAATCCCCTTTAACCGTTAAACCTTCCACTAGCTTTGTTTGTAGGTTCAATTTGTCTTGTTTTGTATCCTTATAGTTGTTTATCATCTAAAACTTGGTTTTTAATTCTTCTCCAGGGAAGCTTGTTTCTCTTCTACAAAATCATTTTGTCTTTCAATAATAGCAGAAATCTTTAAAAGATTTTCTGAATCATTTTTCCACACTTCTCTCCCAATGAATCCATTATTTTATTTGTTACTGGTGCTCTCTAGTGTCAAACCCTGAAAAAAACTTTTTGCCTTCTCCACACCGCCCCCCCCCCAAGAATGTAAACATCCATAGTTTTCCATGGGAAGGATTTTATAATTAATTTCCAACTTTTATTCCAAATCCCCCTGGACCCTTAGTCTGTTTTTAACTTTCCAACCTCAACATTTTGGAATACCTTTTTGCTGTAATCCAAAAAATATTTTTCCAAACCTTAAAATTATATTTAAAACTTCTTTGCCCATCTGAAGGATTTTACTATTTCCAAAGTAATAAAAATATAATCCAAAAGGCAATTACAAAATGAGATTGTCAAGATTTTTGTTCTTAAAAGAGTACATTATAAGTATGACCTTAGATTATACTCATTGACTCCTCACCCGTCCAATCTAAAGTAACCCAAAAACCATACTTTAGTGCTTTTGAACTCTAATCAGAAGGAATGGATTTCTGGAATTTACGTGCCTTATTTTAATGGTCGCTCCTTTTTCAAATGAGAATTCACTGCTCCGGATTCAACATCCAGCTGAGATTTTCTTCATGAATGTCCCACTAGTGATAGGATTTCAGCTAGCTTATGGCACTGACAGTATGTCCCAATCAAAATTAAAAAAAACATACAAAATCATTTTAAAATTATAAAACTCAGACAATTAAAACATTAAAAACAACAAAAACCTGATATCAATCAGTTCCAGTGTGCATGTACAGTAATCTTCTCTGAATGCTTAGTGGAAGAGCCATGTCTTTAAAGTCTTACAGTAGGCTAAAGGGATGGAGGCTTGCTGAACTTCAGGGGGCAAGATGTCCCATAGGGCAAGAACTGATACAGAAAAGATGCATTTTCTAGCTCCCATAAGGTGACAACTTTTAAGGGAAGGGACTAGGATTATGTCTACCCTATCAGATTTGGTAGGATGTGCAGGTGTACTTAGGGCAGGAGTGAGCAATTCATTTTCTCAAGGGGCCACATGAGAACCTGGGACTGTTGTGGATGGCTGAACCAATAGCTCCTGATTGCACTCCACCCATTTGCCTTCAAGGCTGTGGTTCAGCCAAGACAGTGATGGGTGGCCGAGCCCAGTTCCCCACATGCAATGATGGCCACCACTATTTCCTCAGGCTGCTCCAGAGGATTGAGCACTGTGCAGGTGTAGAAAAACACTTTCTCTCCTTGCCTTCCACAGTTGCCAGCTGACTGAAGGAGCACATGGCAACTGCGCGGAGCCAATCCCAACTCAGCTTCTTCTCCTGCCCCCTTTGGTGAGCTTATTTACATTTGATTTCTAATTTCTGGTTGATTTTATGTGAGCCAGACAGAGACAAGCAAAGGCCCATGTGTGGCCTGGGAGCTGTAAATTCCCTGTCTGTCTCAGGGAGAAGAAATCCTGCAAATAGTACCTCTTTGACTAGAAATACGTTTTCCAAAACTGTATTTTTAAATCGTGTGTAAAGAAAGCATGACCGAGTAACCTTGGTGGATTCAGCATTTTAAACATTATTGCACTAAATACACACAGGGTCAGAGTAAGGCCTGCAAGTACCCTAAACACCATCCAACCATGGTGGCCCTCATCAGAATTAAAATTCTGATGCCATGAAATGGAGATAAATGGATGTCTGAATGACATGTTCAAACCCAAGTTTTAAACTTTAGCTATTCACCAAGCCAAAGAAAACATTTTTATTCAATGCTATTAAAGTTGAACATGGCAGGAAAGGACAATGATAAAACAAATTCAAGAATAGTTGAACGTGGTAGTGAAAGAGTTATGGACATGATAGCTAGGGGGGAAAAAAACTTCCCTTGATGGCAAATAAACACATGCTTATTGTGCTTAATGGTTATTTTTTTACCACAGGAAATCTGAATCTGAAATCATGATACTCTAGCTGAGGCAAGCTATTAGGCTCACTTTTTATGTGATCCATGTAATGTCCCCCCCCACTTTGTTCTTGTCTAGTACATGAAATATTCAAGATATAACAACTCAACAGTTTAATGTCTGGTGGGAATGTCTGACATAGCTAATAATAACTAGGTTCATAGAAGATGAATTGCATTTATTTATTATGTTCTTAGAGGCATATCCAACCTCCCATTAAATCAGAGCTACCTAGCTAATCTTAATCCACAGGCAATCCCTGGAACTCATCTGCTACAATCAAGAGTGCTGTTTCCCACACTTTAAAGCAGCAAACTGCAGCATTAGTCCTAAATTGACTTTATTGTTTTTTAAAAACCAAGGAAATATTTGAAAGCACTCCACAATTATTTCCAAAATCCTTCTGGTGACTGCCAGATACCTCAGTATTCTGTCCATAGTGCTGAGAAAACATTGGTTGAGCAAGAGATTAAACATTTAAGAGGTACTTCCTGGCTGTTTGCTTTTCCCAACTGTTGCCTTTCATAGCAATACAGCTGTGGAGACATTCTTGCTAATTCTCTTTCTGTCCATGTACACATCTGTCAACATTTTCACCATGGATCAAACACAGATAGAGAACAGACATGCACAAAGTATGCTGATCTGTCTTTGAAAATGCTTCTGTGAATCATCTAAAGTACTTACAGCTGATGAGAAATTTAAAGCCAGCCCAGTAAAAAGAGTTTCATATATAGCAATTAAAATGCCAGATGTGCTTCTGCATTATCCTCACTGAAATATTTCTTTTTAAAAATAAATATATCGATTGCATAACACATTTTGTACTGTACATTTCCTCATCCAGCATTTCTAAACATCAAGCATCTACAGCAGGGGTGTCAAACTCACGTCGTCACGGCGGCATCACATAACGTATCATGACTTTCCCCCCCTTCATTATACCAGGTATGGGCATGGCCAGCACGTGACGCATCTGGCCCGTGGGCCGTGAGTTTGATAGCCCTGATCTACAGCATCTCAGTCTTCTAACTGAGGAGCACCACCTATATTCATCTAGAGAAGAACTTGTTCCATTTTCCAGGGAGAAACATAGTTTACTGCTGAATCTGTTTAATCTGGCTTCAGCCTGTCTCAGCGGCTGGATAGCAACAGATTGGAGACTCTGTTGTGCAGACAGGGTTTTAAAAAATTATAAGCAGCCCATCTTGGCATTGTGACTCTGAGAATGTGTGGGTGTTCTCTAAATCTTTTAACATCAATGCCAATACTTTAAATTTGTAAAAAAGAAACTAGTGCAAATATTTCAGTACAGGTATCATAAAAATTCAGCATCTTCTAATATTAGCAGCCCTTTCATTGGTGGCTTCATATGGAGGACATTACAATGATCAAGGTATGATGAAGTAAACTGTGGATTATGATAACCAAATTCAATCATTTCAGGAAGGGTAAGAGATGGCTTACCAAACATAATAATACAAAGGTATACTTTGCCACAGCCACCACCAATGTCATCTAAGGTCTAAAACTTAACCTTTGGCAAAATGTAAACAGGCTAGTCATAAATCTCAGTTGTCCCTGTGGTAATTCTTCATCAAACCATAATTGTATCTCCAGTCTTATACAATAATAGTCTCAGACCTTTGTGCAAGTTCTGTATGCATGGATGACCCAATCATAATGTTTTCTATACTTAAAAAAAAGAAAAATGTTCATGGCAACCATTTTAGCTTATGCACACGTTGCCTAAAGGCAAATTGATAGAAAGCTGACTGAAAGTAAGACGATACAATTGATCATGGTGGCCTGGAAACAGAAATGAAATTTGAGCTGTGATTTGGATCAGCTGAACAGATGGCATTGAAAATGGATATAAGTTTCCATTGAGAACTAGGAAGGATAGATTTCTGAAACAGAATTTATCAAAAACATCTTCCAATTTAATCCATTTCATCATGAACATCAGCAAACGAGGAACAATTTAAATCCCATGAGACACACCGAATGCACAATTTAGGGAAAAAGAAAGCATTAAAATATACTATTAACTCAAAATGTTAAATCCCATTAAAAGACTACAAAAAGTGTCGTTTCCTCATACTTTTTCCCAATGCCTTTTCTTTCATCTGTTTTTTTAAAAAAGCAAGGTATATAGAATTACATAGAACAATTCCAGAAATTTAAACACTTCCTTTTAAAATTTTATACATAAAATGTTAATATTGGGTAATTGAGTTATGTTTGGAAATACTGACACTAAACCATAAGATAACCACAAGTGCAAAGGTAGAGAAGATAGTCTCATAAAAATAAAGAATCAGACCAATTAAATAAAAACAATGGATATAATGATATTACTTCAGATTCACAACATGAGGATGATTCTACATTGTTTCACATTGCAAAACATTTATTCTGAGCCTTGGTTTTCCTCCCCATATTCCCTCAGTAATTATTCTTCAGATGATTTCTGTGTCTGTTTTATACTGCAGAGCTGTAAAGGAGTACTAGGTATGTTTGCTGTCTTAAGTTATTTACAAAAACAATTAGGGTGAGATATAAATAAAATAAATAAAAATTTAAAAATCCAGAACGCGTCATTTTTTCTTTGTTTTACCACAGTATTGTCTGTTCTATTTTTAGCATTCTTTTAGCATTTTGCCTGTTAAAAGTCTTGTTCCTCAACATAAACCTACTTGTCTCTTTCCACAGAAGGGCAATCTAGCTGTAGTCATGGATTCCTGAATTTTATTACTCAAGCACTGCAATCAGGTTAATATGGGATGATCATACTTTAACTGGTCAGATCCTTGCTCATCTGAAAAAACTATCCAGAAAAATTGAAATGAATCTGGCTTCCCCCCTTGACTTTGCTTGTTGGAAGCTGACTGGAAAGTTACAAATGATGATCACATGACTGAGGGACAGTGCAACTGCCATAATTACATGCCAGTTACCAAGCGCTCAGATTTTGATCATGTGACCATGGGGATGCTACAATGGTCAAAAGTGTGAAAACCAGTCACAAATCACTTTTTTTCAGTGCCTTCATAATTTTGAATGGTCACTAAATGAATGGTTGTAATTCAAAGACTATCTGCATTCATTTATTAACCTGTCTTGTATGTTATATCAAAAATGAATTCATTGAATACATTCAGTACATGGATGGAACTCACCTCAAATTTCAACATATCTATGCACATCACTTTCAGGGAAATCTTTAAAATATTAATATCATTTATTCTTTTATTTTAAAACATTTTTAATGCAACACCTGGATGACTTTGGTTCTTCTTAGAAAAGTTAACCAGATTAGAAATCAGAGATCATTCAAAACTCCCAAAGAAATTCCAAGAAAAGACAATGACAAACTTCTCGTCAAGAAAACATATTATGGTTATAGGCATAGTTACCGGAAACTGAGGCTGCCACAAAGAAGGGTGTGTGTGTGTCAAGCTATTCTCCAAAGCATCAGAAGGCAGGACAAAAAGCAATGGATAGAAACTAATCAAGGAGAGATGCAACCTAGA
>AZIM01000566.1:143332-156136 GCA_000516915.1 Ophiophagus hannah | reverse complement strand
TATGACTTGGGGGCACACTGTTCTCCAAAAAAAAAAGAATTTTTATGTTTATGTTTTTTATGGTTTCCATGTTTTCATGTCTTATGTTGTGTTGGTGTTTGTGTGTTTAAAAATAATAAAACTGATTTTTTTTTAAAAAAGAGATGTCTTTGATCTGTCTGAAATTTTGAAAGGATACAGCTTCCATTGCTATGGCTCTTCACCGCAATCTTGCCATCACAAATCATGGAGCAACCCAGGCTCATTTATGCGCTAACCTCTACTGATTATGTCCCCCTCTGGGCATTCAAATATATTACAGGTAGGCCTGACATACAACCACAATTGGTACCAGAATTTCCATTGCTAAGCAGGGCAGTTAAGTGAGCCGTGCCCAATTTTATGACCATTTTTGCCATGGTTAAGCTAATCACCAGAGTTGTTAAATGAATCATGCAGTTGTTAAGCGAATATGGCTTATCTCATTGACTTTGATTCTTGGAAGACGGCTAGGAAGGTCACAAATGGCAAACACGTGATCCTGGGATGCTGCAACCATTGTAAATATATGTTGGTTGCCAAGTGCCTGGATTCTGATCATGTGACATTGGGGATGCCGTGACAATTAGAAGCGTAAGGACTAGTTGCAAGTCACTTTTTTCAGTGCCATTATAACTTCAAACAGCTGGTAAACTAATGATGTAAATTGAGGGCTGTAGTATTTTTTACTTGTATGACAGTATAACCCTTTTTAAAAATATTTAATATTTTAACTTTTGTGAGCCGTGGTGGGGCAGTGGTTAGAATGCANCTGCTGGCTGCAGTTTGGCAGTTCAAATCTCATCAGGTTCAAGGTTGACTCAGCCCTCCATCCTTCCAAGGTCGGTAAAAACAAGGAGCCATGAGAAATATGCTGACTGTGTAAAACTGCTTGGGGCTGTAAAGCACTGTGAAGCGGTATATAAATCTAAGTGCTACTGCTTCGTAACCAGTATTGATAGTTACGCATCTGTGAGATAGGCAGCTACACACATTTGACAAATAATGGGGGGCCGGTACTATTAGGTAATTTCTTCCCTCCCATAGGATGTACAACATGATAGGATGCTGTTACAGAAGATGAGACATGCTGTGAACTTCAGTCACCCAAGGAGGCTGTCTATTTTTATAGCAGGCCCTGTAGCTGGACCATCCGCTTCAATTTACGTCATTAGTGGGGTGGGGAGCTTTTTCCTCTTCGTTGACATTTCTTCAAGGACCGACAGAATCACCGTTCAGCTACAGACCTACTCCATTTAACCTGCCGCCTGGACTTGGCGGGGGGGGGTGAGTCGGGGTTTCTATGGAAACCGACCAACTTCTCCCCACCTTCCCTCACACAACTGTAGGAAGACACCCACGCCCATGACCCCGCCCAAAAGTTCTGCGCATGAGGGCGCGCCCGGTACTGTTCACCCACAACCCAAAGCTGTACTGCGCGTGCGCAACTGCTACACTTAAAAAAAATCAGTAAACGAAACAAAAAAATGGAGTAGCCAATAAGGCGGCAAAAAAAAAAAGAGAGACCCAACCCTCCCAAGTTGCGTTCTCCGCTTGCCGTACAAGGCGAGGAAAGGCGCAGGCGGACGTTGCGCAGGCGCGTTGCTGGCGTCCGTGGTTCCGCTACTTCCTTCTTCCGCTTTGGGTGGGAGTGTGGTGGGTGCCGCTTGTTTGCCGGACGGAGGTGGACGCGGTGATGGCGAAGCACACGGTCTCCTCCGCGCGCTTCCGCCGCGTCGATGTGGACGAGTACGACGAGAACAAGTTCGTGGATGAGGAGGATGGCGGGGATGGGCAGGTGGGGCCGGACGAGGGCGAGGTGGACTCGTGCCTAAGGCAATATCCTTCTGCTGCCTGGGCGGGCAGGCGGGGCACGTCATTCTCGGTGGGCTCTCTCCGCGAAAGATCACGGGCTGCGAGTGCAGATCCCCACAGCATTGGCAGTAGCGTCCTGGGTTTACGGCGACCTCATCTACCGGCCCATGTGCACGACCTCTGGAGAGCAGCAAAGAAGCGCAGAACTGGCTGTGTCTTTGCTGCACTCCAGGGACCCTCCGGATTTTTGCAGTCCGATTGAGGTGGTCCCAATAGTGTCACTATGATCGTTGGGGTGTTTTTTTTTTAAGAGTTCCTTATTTCATCTATTTCGGTTTTATTCCTGAAATCCGAACTCTCAAAACGGACTTGAAAAGTTCGCTCAGCCCTTGTTTGCCTCGCCCTTGCAGTGTGAATGGGGCCGATGAATTAACAGAGCAAGGATCGCTGCTTGGAGCTTTTAATTTAGAGGCCACTTAAGAATACACTGCTTTTGCTTGGGATTAGTAGCTTGGGAATTGCAAAATCTTTTGGATACTCTGCCTATTATTGCTCTGGAGATGCTGCGTCTGGGTTAGAGCAGTTCGTTATTTAACCCCAACTTCAATCGTCTGCAAATGTTTTGTTTCATCATCGTAGGTTTTGCAAAAGAAGAAAAGAAAGCTATGATTAGAAAGTCAAAAAAGTTGTCACTTTTTTAAAGTACTGCAGCCTCTCATTTTAACTACAGGTTTAGTGTAAATAAGGCTGCAATAATTTAAATTAGATGTGGGGTTGTTTCTAACATCATCCCAAGAAGAACTGGAGTAAAGTAATTTTTGATTCTTTTTAAAATGAAAAATCATGCTGTTATTTGGAAGTACCACCATTTTTAAATAATGTTGATGTTTGTATAAACCTCTTTATGTGGAATTTTGCTTTCCGCTTTCTGATAAGTTTCACTACTGCTTGAGAAATAATTAATTGCTTAATATGACATGAATTTTCAAATCTGATCTCAAATTATTGAATTTGGATTTTTTCTTGGAGCTTACTATTGCACACATTTAATAGATTTAAGGTAATGAAATTGAGAGGAGTCTTGATTATATTCCTCCCATTTCCTCTTCTCAGAAAAGGAAGTATATGGTTTCTGCAGGGGTTTTCTTTTTATAGAAACAGTTACATCTACAGTGCTTCTTAATACTATAAGAGATGTTACAAGTATATGTAGGAATAGAACTCCTTGGTATGTTATTTGAAAAGTATGGTTCTCATATTTTGTGTCTCTTGTTCAATTATTTTCTTTTCTCAGCTTATTAAGGCTAGTTTTTAATCATACTAGTAACTATTCTTATGTTTATACATATTACATGGTTTCATAAGTCTAGGTAACAAAAGGTATTGGAAAAATGTATTCTAGTATCGACATGTTTCATTGTCTAATAACTGAGTTGCAGTTCAGTGGTATTTTGCTAGTTCAGATCTATGGATCTTGTTGCACTTTCAGTTAAAAACTGATAAGCCGCCAAAATTTGTTTTGACATCTCAGTAATATACTGTTGATTCATTGTTCTGATACAGTTGCCAAATATGATGCTAAATTAATGCTACTTTTAGAATGGACAGTAGAGCATTTTTCAAAATATATCAACTTGCGATTTGAACCGAAAGCCACAAATTGACAAAAGAGCATTTAGTAAACTGCTTTTCTATTAATTCCTGTCTCTTCTGTAGCATGAAGTTTTAAATAATAAATATAAGATAATTTGTTATATTTATCTTCTGCCTTTCCAATAAAGAAAAATGCAATTCATGATTGCCAACAAGTAATATTGGCTTGACTTTAATGTGAAATGATATTTTCTAGGAAATTAATATAATTTGTGCAGGAATTGGAACAGAATTTCTATTTTCTAAAAAACTCTTGTAATCACTCATCTCACATGGCTCTTTCAGAAATTCCAGTTAATATGTCTGAAGCACTTCTAATGCTTTAAATTGTGATATATTATTAGTAATAACATTGATTCCAAAGACTGGCAAGTTTCCCTTAACTGCTCTTCACAGGAAACATGATGGCAGCCTTACAGGCAGCTCTGAAGAATCCTCCAATTAATACAAAGAGTCAAGCTGTAAAGGTATGGTAACTGGATATTTTTAAGCTACAAAAATAGCCATTGGTAAACCAATTCTGCAGAATATTTTCATAAAGCATCCAAAGAAAACAGAGTTGACTTGTGGTTTTGCAGCTTTAATTTTAAGAAGAAAAGAGAATAACAAGCAGATTTAATGAAGTAGTCCTTGATTTAAAAGCACAATAGGAACTAGAAAATTGGTTGTTAAATAGTATGATCATTGAGTGAAGCATCACATGACCACAACCATTATATGACCTTTTACATTAATGAGATATCATGCCTTGGGGTTGCAATCTACCTTTCCAGCTTCCCCATTTACTTTGCTAGAAGCTGGCTGGGAAGGTTGGAAATGGTGATTATGGGATGCTTGCGACTGTTTTGTAAATGCACAATGGTTGCTGAATATGCAGATCACAGTTACATCATTGTGGCAGTTGTAAGTGTGAGGACCAATTGTAAGTCACTTTTTTTGGCACCATTGTAACTTTAAATGGATGCTAAAAGTATGGTTGTAAGTGGACCATCTGTACTAAGTACCAGTAAGTCCATTTGAATCTGACTTAATGTAACAAGACCATTTAAAAAAATATTTTGGCATGAGCAGAGAACAGATATAGGTTCTTGTTTGTCTGTTTCTTAATTGTGTGTTGAGGTTCTCTATTTTTATCTTTAAATATCTTTATTAAATTTAAATATATTTAAATAAAATAAATGTAAATAGTTTTAAATTCTGTATTCTTTAAATTAATCTGAGCTTGTTTTGCTTTATTTAAAAATATCTTTCAGTTTTGTGAGTTGATATATGTGGAAGGATTGTAGTCTTTCTGATATATATGATACTAATATGAATTTTGAATTGAATATGTCATTTTCCTAGAATTACACAAGAACGGGTGATGTTGCTGACAGTACTTGCAGTGGGGATATGAACGTTTTTAGCATTATAAATAATTTATAATAATAGCACATTAAAAATATAAGGGCCATAGTTAAGTGCAGTGAAGGTATTGCATGATAAATATATGCTTCCAGTTTGGAAATACAAATGATATTGTGCTGTTCATTGCCTTTTCTTCTCAGGAAGTAGGAAATAACTGCTTTCCAATTCTTGCTACAAGGCCCATCTTAAAGAAGGAAAGGCCTCTCTGGCCTGTATGCAATCTATGAACACGGGATTTCATACTGCAATCCTATATGTACTTAGTGAAAGTCAATTAGATTGTTGTAATGGTCTAATTTGGATTATGGTTCAATATACCATGGAATGCCTTTACAGTATTTCCAGCCACATATCATAATCAGAAGTCTAGCTTTATATGTTCTTGAATGATTCCTAAATATTAGTTATTTCTGCATTAATAAGCCATATTTTTGCTTGCTGCTTATTGAATATATTTGACATTTTAGGATAAACATTAATAGTATATGTTAATGGATTTCTGTGTTGGAGTTCAGTGTATATTAATTTCAAATAAATATGTACTAGTTTGTAGTCTAAATCTCCAGACAGAGTCAATTTTGGCTCTTCGTGCCTTCTGTATGACTCTTTCTTTCTGTCTCCAGGATCGTGCAGAGAGCATTGTCCTGAAAGTGCTCATCTCTTTCAAAGCCAATGATATTGAAAAAGCTGTGCAATCTTTGGATAAAAATGGAGTTGATCTATTAATGAAATATATCTACAAAGGTTTTGAGAGTCCCTCTGACAACAGCAGCGCTGTCTTGCTGCAGTGGCATGAAAAGGTATGTTAACACAGATGACAGATTTCTTTACTCTTTATTAATGAGCCCCCTAAACTACTTTCTTGAGTTGGTAAGTGTAATATACATTTTCGGCTTGTTCATATTCAGAAAGACTTCTGCTCAACATTGAAAAAACAGATTTAGAATATGTGAGGATGGAAATGAGGTTTTCATCTCATTGTTTGCTGTTTTGTTTCTAAGTTCACACACTATATTAGTTCTGTTACTTTGGATTTCCCTAAAGCATACATACACACACACATACACACACACACCAGTGATATCCAAAGGAAACAGCTGGAAAAGTCACATAGAAGAACTAGAAAAACATGTGCCCAGAACTTCAAAAAGAAAATATGTGTAAAGGTTGAAGAGCTTTAAAAAAATAAAATTATATATAGGCTGGAAAATAATGTCCAATCAGGAATAGTCCTAGATTACCAATGAAAAGAAATGTAAAATAATGTACATTTATTACAGATAATTAATTTTCAGCTTTTAGAAAATGAAAGAGAGGGAGTTTAAGGAGAATGGAAATGCTTCCCCTGGTTATTAAAAACTATCATATTCATTTGTAGGACATTAAGAATTATTTGAATAAAAGTGACAGGAACTATAATCTAAAGAAAGTAAAATAAACTTTTCAATTAAGCCATTGAGCATGTTCTGTGCTCTTTAAATATTGCTAGTATACCTCCAATTAGTAATTTATGCAGTGAACTAAGACCGTGTACATTACAGCCAGAGATTTAGCTGCAAATATAAGCAAAGGGAACAAGATTCTGCCAGTGATTTCTATTGTAATGCAAGCTGTTTGTGTAGCCATGTCTCTTCCCCCCTCCCATATGATACTAGATTTCTTGTGTGAAATGCTTGTATTTCTAATTTTCTAAACCTCTTTGTATTAAAAATTTCATAAACATCCATAATTAAATTTACTCTGTATGATGGTTTTTTCTGTGTTACAGGCTCTTGCTGCTGGAGGTGTAGGTTCCATTGTCCGCGTCTTAACTGCCAGGAAAACAGTTTAAGTCCAGCGAAAAATCCCCTTCTGCCATGGGTATGGGAAATGCTGGGTACAAGACCAAAAAAACCCAAAACCAATTGCCATCACTGCCCTGTGGGTAGCATCTGTCTCTCTTGGCTTCCCTTTTTGCTTTTTCATAATCTGTGGCTTAATAGACATATCAAATTTTTGTGAAATGTTGGATAAATGTAAAAAAATGAAAAAATTGTTTTTAAGAAGATACCTAACAGAAGATTTTAATAACAAATGCAAATTTTTGCATTGGAGCTACATTTTCAAAAAATCATGACAAGACACTGCCTTTCCCTCTTCAGATAGATCTGAGCAGGGATTGACATCAATATTTTAAATTCCTTAGCTAGTCAGGCAGCATTCCATGTAATCTGTCGCAAGTGGAATCGCTTTTTAAAATTGGAGGGGGGGAGAGAAGCAGGACCTTGCATTTTTTAAAATCAAACGCTAAAATGCCACCTGGCAAAGGTCCATGGAAAGGTTTATGCATTGTTGTATAAATGTTTTTATAACAATTGAATGCAACCATTTGTAATGAATTCATTACAATCGCTCGCTGTTAATTATTTAAGGAAAGGAACAGATCATTTGGGGGAATTCAGTTTAACAGTTGCCTCTTGATAATGTAATATGTGTAAAGAAGGATTAGGACAAAATTACACACTGCATTTGACTGGGGCTGCTGCCAAAGAATTTTTCTTTGGGATGACATATTCCCTTAATTTCTAACTTCCAGTTACCTCTTGCACCACTCTCTGATACTGTTTTCCTATGTACATAACTCATAAAATGTGCAATTAACATAAAAATTAGTCATGATACCAGAATGTGGGACCACAGATTCTACACGTTATACTGGAGCAATGAGAGAAACGTCACACAAGGATGCTATATTGTCCCCCTAGCAATTTAATGTATAGTTTTATCTGAAAATGCAGACATTCCTTGATCAGTATTCAGGTACTGTGACCTAGAGGATCTTGAATTTTGCTCTTATGGTCATGTTCCAAGTTGTATTAAGTAAGATGATGTTGATCAGGGAGAAAGAAAAATCACCTATAATACAGTAAGGCATGAGTTTCCTAAAAGATGTAGAGCAGGGGTGTCAAACTCGTGGCAGACGGGCCAGATGCATCACACGCTGGCCACGGCCACCCCCTTTTTAGCAAAGGCGGGGAAAGTCGTGACACGTCACGTGACAACAATGTGACACCGCGAGTTTGACACCCCTGATGTAGAGCATTCCAGAATGAAAGCAGCTTGAATGTGACTTTGGAGCAAAACTCACTAGTATATTCCATTTACATTTAATGGAATTAGGAAGATTTTGCTCATTTTTATATCTGCTTTTTTTGTAAAAAGGAAAAATAATAAAATGGTCACTGTTAAATATTAATCTCCAAAGTGTGGTTTTTGTTGCCTGTTGCTAATGTATACTTAAGAGAAAGAAATGGAGTAATGAAAAGAGTAGTAAGTCGTGAAACACTAATAAGTGATAGGAATATGCAATAATCCAGGTTCAGAGAGCAAAATATGATTCAGTGTGGTTGTCAGTATCTGGCATTTATAAGGGACACCTTAACATGCATCCTTCCAGAGACTACACAGGAGCTGCAGAGTCAGAAAATGCCAATGTTTTAAAATGTTCCCCACATATGCTTAGTGCCTGCTTACATACCCTGCAGATCAAATATTGCTGCTTGAATACAGATTCCTGCAAAGCTCTGTTCAATGAACTTTCAAGGAAAGACAATAAAGGTTTTGCAAAGTGTAAACCATGAAAGGAGAAGATTTTCCTTGTGCAGATATGAATTAAAAATCTGCCATTGCAGACAAGTCTAAGCACGTTGATCCAATGGGTGCTTGTCCAACTGTCCTCAGTAAAGTTTACACCCTATGTAACAAAGCAAGGACCTCCATGGAATAGAATTCTATAAGCATATGAGCGTTTTAATAGCTGCCATAGAAGGTAGTTTTCTCATAGCTAGTCACAAAGTCCTTGTACACCTACAGGGGTGTCTCACTTCTAGTTTATCTTTCTCCTTTTTCTGAGTAATTGATGCATTGAATTGAATTGAATATTTTATTTGGCCAAGTGTGATTAGACACACAAGGAATTTGGTACAAAAATACTGTGTACATGCAAAGCAACAGAATAATCTGATAAAAGGGGGAATAAACACGAAAGATAAATAATACTACAGCCACACTACATGGGTTAACAGACAGTGAGAGAAGTGTTTAGCAGAGTGATGGCGTAAGGGAAAAAACCTGTCCCAGTGTCTAGTTTTGCCATACAATGTCCTCTAGCACCGTCCCAAGGGAAGGAGTTAACAATTCATGTCCAAGATGTGAAGGGTCTGTGAATATTTTACCTGGCTCTCCTTAACGACTCGCACGATGTACAGGTCTTCTATGGAAGGCAGGCTGGTTGAATTGCTGTTTCTGCAGTCTTAACTGTTGGGAGTCTGTACCAAACTAGACAGTTTTAGAAGTACAAATAGATTCAGTAATTCCTCTGTAAAACAGCTCCTAGGGCAATCTGAACTTCCTGCAGGAAGAAGATTCTTCGTTGTACCTTTTTAATTATGGTTCTAACGTTGAGCATCTATTTCAAGTCCTGGGAGATTATAGAATGCAAAAATTCTTACTGCTGATTACTGTGCTGTCGAATATAGTAAGAGGCAGTAAAATAGAAGGGCTCCTAAAATCCACTCTACAGTTTTAAGCATGGTCAGATCCAGATCATTACCGTATATATGTACCATAGGGCCAGTTTTTGTTTAACCTCCCATCTATATTCAGGCCTATAATCGTTATATTGTCTTCAAACTTCAGAACTTTAACAGAGGGTTCCCTTGAGGTGCAGTATCTAAAGAAAGAGGCTGCACCACTTAACTATTCTTTATTTTCTAATAATGCATTTAAGGCATTTGTGGGGTCCGGTTGTATTTTAGAAACTAAAAATAAGGATGGATGCTGATGCTTTGCACTATGCTGGATTCCCATTAAAAAATTTTTAAATCAAATTGTCAAACTGAAGTAGAACACAGAGCCAGATAGGCATTAGTCAAAGTATCTGGAAGAATATTGATCCCCATGGATACTATGCTGCAGTTAGCTTCATGTAATGAGGGGGAAAAAACCACCCTAAGATTACTGTTTTATTGCTTTACAAAATAAGATTTAAACAAATTGAACATGCCCTGTTTCTCAGAATTCTGAATTGATTTTTTAAAAAATTGCTGCAGATATGTTTTTCTTTTAACAGTTCTGTCCCTTCTAGGGTGACCTAAACTATTGAACGACTTGTCACAGAATTATTTCTTAAATTGTAATGATTTTTATTGTCAGGAACACTTATAAGCTGAAGTCTGGGCAGCGTTTAGCTGCTATGTCCTGACTTATTCTTAGATGTTTCTCTTACAGAATTCAAACAAGTTTCCAATATCCCTGGGCAACTGCCTGTCTAATCTTCATAAAGCACTTTTCGGAAATCCTTAAAAAATCACAAGATTTGATAGTGATCTGTATGAAAAAAAAGTACCACTACGAAATTCTGGTGTTTCTTTATCACTGCTTTGAAGGAAGAGAATATGCAGAATGTATAAATCACGGCAGATTACAAGTTGGATGTAATATGGATGTATTATTCTGGCATGCAAGTAGGACACATACATTGGCTTAAAAGAATTGATGAACTAGAAATTCTAACTTGAAAGACTGATTAGGCTTCATTGTGCTTAATATGCTTCGTTTGGCAGGTGGGAGACTGCACTTTGCCTTTCATTCCCAAAGGTAGATGAAGCTATCACAATTGCTACATTTAATTTACATGTAAATTAAGTGTAATTAGTACTGTTCATACAATTATTTCTGATGTGTTAACAACTTTTTTCTTCTTATACATTAAAAATTACAACATCAGTGCAATTTTGGGAGGGGATTTGGCAGCAATGACAAATTGGCAGGTTGATCCCTAATTTTAAGGTATGGAAGAAATTAGTGTAAAGTACAATCATTCTAAGTGATGTGCATACACTGCACCACAATTTAGACTTGGAAATAGTCTAGCTGAGATACAAGTAAGTTGGTGAAACTACATCATTAAAACCTACTGTAAATAGTAACAATGTACCAGTATGTAAAAATACTTTGACCACCAAATGAGAAGAGAGGACTCACTGGAAAAGACCATGATGTTGGAAACAACTGAAGACAAGGAGAAGGGGACAGCAGAGGATGAGATGGTTAGTGTCATCTCTGTAATGAACTTGAATTGGGCAAACTCCAAGAGACTAAAATAAAGGACGGGAGGCTGGTGTGCTATATTCCATGGGGTCATGAAGTGTCATACACAACTTAGCTAGTTGAACAACAGCATATAAAAATATATACATGTCCTCTGGAGAAATGCTCATTCTGAGGGCAGGAGCCAGATTCTTTGATAGGATGGTACAACATCAACTACAGAATATTGGAGACCACGGCACTGAACAATATATATAAATAAACAGTTCAGGTATGTGCATTGCAAGGAGTCTACAGTTATTTGACAGTAGAAGATCAACTTTTATATTTCTGAAATGGGGAAGGGGCCAGGGTTGATAAATACAGAGCGCCTTTTAATCAGCTTGGACTATTGGGCATGTAGATAGATAACATATCTTTCTAAATAAGCAGTAGGATCACCCCCTCTAATTAATCCCACCTTGGGGAAGTTTGTGCATTTGGGGAAAAAAGTGAGTTACTTTTATCGTAGCTTATTGGCAATGGAGAATGATAAGGGTTTTTTCCCCAATTTGTTAGTTTGCTTGATTTTGGTGCTTTCAGGTCATTTTTTGAGTTCTGACAACTTCCTGGACAAGCCCCAACTGTTTTCATGGCCAGGTGGGTTTTTTTGGGAAATGTTTTGCCATTGCCTCCTTCCTAGGGCTGATTCTTTCCTGTTGGCCTCATGCTGAAAGCAGGACTAGAACTCACCATCTCCCAGTTTGTAACTTAATGTCTTAACTACTGCACCAAACTACTCTCTAATTGAGAAGTTATTTAGTGTTAATTCCCATTGATGACTTGAAATAGCTATTGGAAAATGTCACAAAGCTATATATCTTTACCATCAACAGATGAATATAAATGCCTTGCAAATATGAAATAGCTTTATAAAAAGATAACGCAAGGTTTATCTTTCCCCCTTTCTTAAGTCAATAGAAAATTATCTGGAGAAAATCTACATTTTCTTTCTGTCAAGAAAGAGCAACTGCATATTCACAGTTTCATAAGGTCTGCAAATATCAAACAGTAATTTCTATTCCATGCTGCCTTTTTCAGAACAGAGTCAAGATCTTGTCAATCTACACTTGTTATACATGGATTTTTTTTTCTTTATGGGAAAGCAGAAAGATGAACAACATCCAAATTTGTGTGAATACAATGTACATATAACAGCCAATAAAGTAGGCAAGGATAAAGAGGCCTATATGGAAAGTGCCTGGTTAAACAAAAAGCACAACATTACAAGCAAGCTTTCAGTTTTAATTTTTCTTTAACATATAATAATCTTTGAATTTTGGATTTTTTTAAAGAACAGCTAGATTTGTTGTCTAACTTCCCTACTGTTGTATGCATAAACTACCACTGATTTTACAATCATATTTAATATTAAAATTAAATATCCAACAGTATTATTTACCATAATAGCTAATTGGAACCTCTGATGCTGAAGCAATATCATTTATGTGCTCCAGTTTATGACTAGCAGATGTTGATACTGTTTTTAATGTGAACTGAAGACACATTTATCTTTTATATATATAAAAGCGAAATACCACTCATGCATCATCACAAAATCTCCAGAACCCTAAAGCCTACAAACTTGAAATTTGGCACGTATGTTCCTNAAACTTGAAATTTGGCACGTATGTTCCTCTTGGCTTCTAGGTGCTGACTGAGAAAGGATTTTTCGAAATGACCATCAGAGCATTAGTATTTTGAATATTATTATTAACACACTCTGATGCTAAGGAGTTCTATTCCCCCTCCCCAGAACAGTTGAGCTAAGCCACACCCAGG
>AZIM01000566.1:86639-99006 GCA_000516915.1 Ophiophagus hannah | reverse complement strand
GAAAAAAGTGACTTATAACTGTTTTTCATACTTATGACCTTTGTAGCGCCCCCATGCTCATGTGATTCACTGGTTCATACTTATGACCATTGCTGGGTCCCACGGTCCTGTGACCCCCTTTTGCAACCTTCTGACAAGTAAAATCAATGGGGAAGCCGGGTTCACTTAACAACTGTGTGACTCACTTATCAACTGCAGTGATTCACTTAACAGTTGTGGCAAGAAAGGTCGTAAAATGGGGCAAAACTCACTTAACAACAGAAAGTTTGGGCTCAATTGTGGTCGTAAGTTGAGGACTATCTGTCACTTTACAGCCAAGAAACTAGGGAGGATCTCTTCTGACCCACTGGACCTACCCGTATTTCTACGTGGGGCTAAGTTGCCTTTTATCTGACTGTTCCCTTGGTTGTGTTTCTTCACCCTGTTTCCAAACATCATTCCCACATACATTACATACATACACTATCCTACCCTACCTAAAGCATTGTTTTAAGGGTACTGTTGTGTTGGTTATTTTAATATAAATATTTGTTTGAATTCTGAGCTGATTTTATTGGATTGTTCTGAAATTATCCTGACTGGGTTTGGTTTTTGTTATGTATTGTGCCTTCATGCAGGGGTATAATTATGAACAACGAAATACAAGAAACATTCTGTTTGCTCCACTGGAACACAGCATGCCTGAAATACTCCAGTGAAGTGTTCTAAGTGGGATTGTTTTGTTCTGAGCTTAAAACAAAACAACCTGGGTGTAGTCTGGTTTCATGAACATACTGCCAGTTAACTCTTTATAAGAACAGTAGAACTGTGCGACTATTGAGCCAGAAACAGAGATTCATCCAAGCAAAACACTATAGGAAGACATAACTGGCNCATCAGAAACTGTCCATTTTGTGAAACTACTGCCTATATTCTGTGGTCAACTCTTAGTTTACCTCAAAACCCATCCTCGGCATTGGGTCCTGCTCTGGGCGGAAGACTCCTTGCTGACGTTTCCCTCTGCGGTCCAGGTTGGCTTGTTGTTGTGCCATCACAACACGGTTATCAGCCATACCATAGGAGTCCCAATAAAATTCTGGCATCTTGACCTCTGAGGGATTCTGGTTATATGGCTCCATAGGGAAAGGCTTCATTTTCTTCTCCAGAGGCTGCTGTTGTTGCAGAAGGGGAGGCTGCAAGGAGTGTTCAAAGAGTTTCACAGGATCCTGGCCCTGAAGATAGTACGGCTGCTTCACAGGCATGATCTTCCCCAATGGGCCTTGAACCTGAGAGGGGTTCCAGAGCTGCTTGGAGGAGTCTCCCTGGGGATACTAACAATAAATACACCAGCATTCAGCATTATCAGACTCTCTGGATAAGAGATTGGTTTTAGGATCCAGCAAATAACCATAGAACAAACTGAATGTGATATGGATGCCAAGTATGCTCTGACTTAGAATTAAATAACAGGGTTGAATACCTCAAGCATTACAGGATAACAAAAAACCTTTTACTCTTCTTTGAGCATACACTGTACACTGAATGTATTACCTTATTATAAAAATATTTTCAATGCTGAGCATGTTAGGCAAAACTGCACATTCAATTCTACAAAGCAAACTTCCAAAGTTTACGGTTTCCTTTTGAGATTAAAGTTTTCAGACCTCACAAGCAGAGAAAAGCTAAAGAAACCTTTTAGCAGAGACAGACTACAAGACTAGTATTTTGACATTAAGATTCATCCATTAATAATTTCTCATCTTTCAATCAAGACACAATGTTGCAGATCTGCAAGCACAACGGTGCATATTAAGTTGTAATCCTTCAAATATGTTTACTCTATTTTTCAATAATACCAATTCATCGTTTATAAGGCTAGTCATGCCATACTTGAGGAGAAGCAGTAGGAAAGCTTTTATCAAATATAATCTGGACTATTTTGAGTCCTCTCATCTAAAAGAAGAGACATTTGATCATTAACAAATGTTCATTCTGATATTTTTCTGTTCTTAGCCTTCAACTACACTCCTAGCTTATTCACCATATTTTATCTGTCTCTTTCCCATTGACTTGTAGATTCCTTTTCGCTTTTAGTGGTTGTACTTGCCATTGTAATATTTACAGAAAGGCCAGTATTGCAATCTATGTTGGAGTCTTTGCATTATTTCAGTACAAAAGGTTTGGAGCTCTAACACACTCTCCTCTCTCAAAATTAGCAGAGGCTCACCTGCTGGAATCCAGAGTGGTGTGGAGGACTCTTCCCTAATGCCTGCACAGCTTTTGTTGGGGACTGTTGCTGCTGCTGTTGCTGCTGCTGGGCGAGAGCCTGGACCTGTAGCTGGCTTGCAGATGGGGTTGTTGCCTGAGCTGGTAAGGATGCAAGGGGCTGCTGAGAAGGGGATGGAGTCTGTTGAGGTCCCTGGTTCATTGGGCCTGGTCCAGAGGGCCGCTGCTGGCTGTAAGGAATGTGGGATTGCTTCCCAGCTTGCACCTGATTTCCTGCAGGCGAATGAGCTGCAGGCTGAAGAAAGGTTCCTGGGACAGAAACACCACCTGGGAAAGTATATCCTGAGCTCATAGAGAAAGCCACAGGAGGAGGAATAACGTAGGCAGGAGGTGGGAAGCCTTGAAAGGAAGAAAGCACACCTTTTAATAACTGAAACCTCAGATAATAATGCCTGCCTCCTCTTCTAGATTAACCACTGAGACAGATTATGACGGGTCCTTTCTTTACCTCTCTGATCCTAGTAGCTAAAGAGAATCTTTGGAAAACAAAGGTCTCCTATCTGTCAGCATTCAATTACAGNGCTGGAGGAAAGCTCTAACATCCTAGGGGATGCTTCACTGTGACTTTCAGAGGACTTTAGGCTTCTTTAAGAAATGTTATACACAAATAAATTAGTCCGAGCAGTATAGGGATGCTTTGCATTTATTATGTTTTCTGCTTCAAAATTTAAATTTATGTTTGTAAAGATCTGTAAGTTTTCTTCCCTGTCACATACACTGTGTATGGGTGACAGATATAAAAGCAAGATGGCTTCTCATGCTGCATCTTGGCAAAAAAGACACTGGAAAGACTGATGCCTGGTAAATATCATGTAAAATTACACATTTAATGATTATGCCTGCTTTCTAGAAATAATGTGAACATTCCATTTAACAATGCATTTACTTAATCACATTTATACACATACATTCATTCTCTCCCTTTTGCCCCTTTCCCCTTTACATTAAGAGAGGTAATTGTATAGAAGACATTACTTGTCTGTTCCATCAGTTTATACCAAGCCAAGATTAGTTTAGAGGAATAGCATTTTTACCTGGCCGGCTGGGAAGAGGAGGGAAAGCTCCTGGGTGATGGATGGGGATGAACTGGGAGTTGCTGGCCTGGTTTGGAGATTGAGTTACTGGTGTTTTTCTGACTTCAGACACTGGAGTCTTCCTCAACTCAGTCTGGGATTTTACCTAAAGGGATAAGTCAGTAAAAGCAATAATTCTAAATATTTGACCTTGTTCATTTGTCCATGTCTTCTTAAGAATGTAATAATTAAAAAGTTAGTATAAGACATATCAATTCTTTCCAGGGATTTGTTTTACAGGAACAAAGAATGTGGCCAGTTCCACAATTGCAATTCTCAGAAGATTTTAGACTGACCATGTACTATTTTCCTCTGGCTCACAAGGTGCAGAAAAGAGCTCAGACTGAAGATGTTTGGAATTTGGGGAAGCCATTATCTCCACATTGGACTAGAGGAGGTAGCTAACCTGTCTTTGGCTTCATATTTTCTAGGTGGAACTCAAATAGTTATAGCTTCAAAAGAAACCTAATAGAGGGGCTGGTAAGAACTCCCAGCAAGTTGGGCCAAGGATTCTGAAATGCACATTGGAATATTAAAATACAAACATTGATAAAAACATTATTTGAGATTTTTAAAGAAGTATTTTAATACTTATCCAGCTACTGGACTTATGATGCTAGATATCTCTATCTAGAAGCCCTGTTTCCAAAACTACCACAGCTTTTGCAGGTACAAGAGTTTAAGATGTAGGTTTTAATGAAATTAGAGCCTGGTCCTCATTTCTTTATATCAATGTCAGTTTAATTTTATTCAATTTCACTTGCAACCTCAAAGTTACAGCAATTCATATACCATAGGTGTGCTGGACTTTTTTCAGAAAAGATGAAGATGGAGAAAAGATGAAGATCTTAAAAATGCATGCATCCAACTAGCACACTTATTCTAGAAAAAAATGAATACATTAATAAACCTATGTACTGAAAAAAGCTGAAATTTAGAGAAAAAGAAAGCACAATAAAAAGTACCCATCATGAGATAACTTTATACTTTATTTAGAAGCAACAGCTTATAAGGGAAAGCTCTTGAAAGAACTGTAGTTCAACAACAACAAAATGAATCCCTGAGCCAATTTGAACAATTGCAAAATAGTATGTTTAGAAAATTTATCAGGTACAATCTGCCTCCACTGAATTGTGTACTAATACAGAACATTCTTAAACCTTATCAAGATCTTTGTACTGAATTCATTTTATAAAATGCTAGAATGACCTGTATCCCAAATCAGATTCACTTACAGCAGTTCCCAATTACCAGAAATTGGCAAACATTTGCTATAATATTATATTGAATGCTAGCAAATAACTCTTGTACTTTAAAATTAGAAAGCTTAATTTCAGAAAACATAATGGCATTATTAAGCTTATTTAAACCATATGATTAAATAACAGTGTCATGTAGTCATTAAGAGGTGGCACTAGCATTGGGGAGTTCTGAGGTTCAAGTCCAGCCTGAAATTCCAAAGTGTGACCTAGGGTGAGTGCTATGAATGTCATCCTGAACTCTTGAATAAGAAGGCAGCCACAAATCAATTGAATGAATGAATGAATGAATGAANNAATGAATGAATGAATGAATGAATGAAGTAACTGAATTCCACTCTAAGTAAAGAGTAAATTGAACATACACTAATTAGGAAGGTGAGTCATAAGACTCCAAAGAAAGGTACCCGAGAAGAGAACAACTAATGGATGGACAGAGTAAAGGAGGGAAAGGAAAATAAGAAAATAGATATGCAATGAAAGAGAGAAACATAAGCCACTATTTCATTAGATCCTCTAGTAAGGAAAATGAAGGTATGGAAGAGGAAGCGAAGTGAAGATATGGAAGCTTCAGCTGTCTCTCACAGCTGTCTCACTATGCCACATTATCCAAAAGCTTAAAAGCTGCTTTAGACAACTTCATTGCAACTAAATTAGATGGCAGCATGAAAACATTCAGAGGAATGATAACATATCGAGACTCTTACCTGTACTGCTACATTCTGCTTCCCTGTTTCTTGACTCTTCTCCATGCCACATTTCTTAATCTCATTCTTCCTTTTGTTGTTGTTGTCCTTCTTTCCATCATTTTTATTGGCTGTTATTCCTTTGTTATAATCTCTTCTTTCCCTTCCTACTTCCTTGGTCAGATAGTTTCGGCTTTGCTCTCTGTTTATTTCTCGTGGTTTAATGTTTTCTTTGAATGTCACCATTGGCTTATCTCCTGTATCAGCACTGCTGCTCAGGTTTCGACTTGTAGATAGCACAGACTTAAGTCCTGGGCTCCCATCTACAAACTGTGGCTCTGATGCTTCCTGCAGAACATGACTCTGTTTGGATTCACTATGTTCCTCCAGTAACAGTTCTGGGATCTCTGTCAAAAACATGAGTTTGCCAATCTCATTTTCACATTGGATCAACCTTTAACAAAAAAATAAAAACAATTAACTGTATGTNAATCAAAGTCACAAACCTTGAGTGGAAAACATATATATACTGTTTTTTTATTTTAAGCCCACAAAATTGAAAGCAAAGTAAAACAGACCTAGAAGGGATCAAAGGGAAAGCAACCTTTACTTGTGCAAATTGAGAATGGTTAACCTTGATGAAGTTTTAAAGCAGTCAGGGATTATCATCTGATCTCCTCTGACATTTTAATAGATGAAGGCTTTTTGAGAGATATTTCTGTAACTTCTATGGTTGTGTGGTAGCATTTGAGCTAGAAACTCACCTTGCTTCTTTCAAACCAGCAGCTGAAATTCAACATAACTAAGAAAATCACACAACACTATCATTTGACTGGAACATGCTGCACAATGCTTCTGCTTAATTTGTAAGTGATTACAACTGACAGTAAAGCCCCCTTTGCCATAGTATCTCACTAAGAATGAAGAATACCACCATCCTTTAGGTGACTTTGACTAAAGCCTGGGATTAACGTTTGAGAATTTGATTACAGAGATAATGAGAGTAGTAAAATGCAAGTAATAACCATGGATTTACTAAAGTAATTGTTTTTCATTCTCCCTCTGCAAGGACTTCATTCCCCCCTTCCGCCAACTCCAGTAGATTAATCTAGGTAGGGAACGACTACCTGCAGCTTTCAATACTCAAGATCTCCAATCCAATTTCAAAAGGCCTATACAAGTGATCAGCTCAGATCTCTAGAAAAATCTCTCTTTCTGCTGTTTTGGAAGAAAAAGAGCTTCAGAAAGTAAAAGGAAGAAAGGGTGACTGAGAACAGGCAGTCCTACTTGTTCCTAGCTCTGGCCCCATGCATTCCATGCAACATAACTTTGACATGCTGAAGTAATTGAAACACTGCAGGAAAACATTTTTAATATAGACAGATTTGGAGCAAACTCCACTATATTGATTCATATGCTTTGAGTGCACAAGATTCCAATTTCAGTCTGCAGCAGCTCCTGTTTAAAGCTGTGAAGCGGTCTGGCTGGAAGCCTGAATTATTACAAAACTGCAATCAAACTAGATCAGGGATCAGATTTACCAAAATACAACTAATTTACTTCAATCTGTCTAACCAGTCTACTATTAGGGCTAAGCAGTGTTTCAAATTCAAGGGTGAAAAAGATGCTTTGACGTATAGGAGATGGAAACGTGGTGCCTGTCTGCAACTTCTTAAAGCAGCTTCTCCTTTTTCTAGGGTTGCAAGTGAAGCATTTATTTCCCTCCCCCCCCCAATGCTGAAACACTTTTGTACCACTGAATCTGAAGGGGTGTGTAGCCTTACAAATTATGGTGCTACAGATAGCCTGCACTTAACATCCATTTGTTCTGCAATTGTTCAAAGTTATAACAGTGCTGAAAAAATGGAGTTGCAACTAGTTCTCAACTTACAACTGTGGTTTTCTGCTTCTTTAAAAAAAAAGAGGGTGCATGTCCAAGTGAAAGGCTGGCTGTTTCTTTTAAAGTTATACAGACTTCCACTGCAAAGCTCAATTCACTGGGCTTCTATACTCACACACACACACACAAAATTTATTCTGACGAATCTTGGAAGGATTAGATTACAATAAGAAAGGAAGTGGTCTGCTCATGTTTACCAGCCAGATTCATGTCTGAAGAAGGATTTTAAATGTGGGTTTCTCCCCAATGAACCACAATATATCATTCTTAAAGCAGTTATGCGTAGGATTTTAAGTCCTGTCGTTCTCAGATCTTGCTGGAAAAGAATTTTGGTCTGGACAGAATGACCTTGCATGTCCTGCACCAAATTATGCCATGTTCCCCTGCAGACCAAGATAATCCTTTGTGTTGCAGATTGTCCTGCAGTAATCTTTACCCATTGATCCTTTGCACTAAGGATCATCCTGGCTGGAAGTGGTATATGGCAAGGTGTAGTACGAAAGATTGGCTTAGTCAACAGGGTAGCGGCACATATCCACCTTCCCATAGTACTTTCCTATGTGGCCAGGATAGTGTTCCCAGTAGAAAAGAGGGAGCCAAAATGACAGTAAAGGTTAATTAGGGGCAGCAGGTGCTCCAGGCAGGTACCAGGCAGCAGGGTCAGGCAAGCAAGTGCTGCAGGTGAGAGTTAGGCTATGCAGACAAGAAAATGTGTGCCTTGCTGCATGCCCTTGCCAGTGGGAATGAGCCTTCCCACTGTGGATTGTCTCACTAATCCTTCTTTCTTGATCCTTCATACTAAAGATTGTCCCAGCCAGGAGGAACATGCAGTCAGGTGCAGCATGAAGGACTATCCTAGCTGGCAGTGGTGCATGGTAGACGGAAGTGGCAGTGGGTAGCAGGTGGCCAAAAGGGCAGAGATGAGAGTGAGATAGGTGGATTGGGGTGGGTGGGGGGATTGAAATAGTTCTCTACCTTGGAAGGACCAAGGCTCAGGAATGGGAGGGACACTGCCAGGAACAGCTCGGATCAGATTGGGTCCTTATGTAATGACCAAGCAGGATTCATAGCCAAAGGAACTGCCAAAACTACTGTGGGGCAGTTATGAGACATTGCTTTGATTAGGAATGAAGTTGTTGGTTGTTATTATGGGAATTAGGGGCCAATTAAATGAGGACTGACTACCTTTTATATCAAACTAAAATATGGCTTTAAGATCCTAACAATCTCTCTAAGCCCTGAAAAAAGCCATACTTATTATGCACATTTTAAGTATCTATCTACCATTCCCGTATTGCTGCTTTGTGTTAGTGTTAAATTAAATTATTAGTGTCCACAATTATACCTTTGTTTCGAGTTTTAATATCTGTCATTATAAACATGAAACAACAAAACTGAGTGGCAAAGAGAACCATCATGGGTGAAGGGTATAGGATGATACTAGCAGTTATAGGAATACCTTGGCTGATTGTCAGCGATCCATTTTCCTGTGAAAATCAAGCGTTGTTGCCGTATACGGCGATGCTGCCCTTCTTTGTCTCCAGTAATTCCCTGATGGCCTTTAGAGAAATCCAAGTTCCTGATTGTTGACAAAAATAAAAATGGGACGTTCAGATTATGAATCAGGAATAAGGGGAGTACATGTAGGTCTAACATGTAGTGGTCTGATTAGTTATCTAAAGTTTCCCTTTAAGTGAGAAAGTAATTACACAGAATTTGCAGGTGGCAGAGAAAGAAAGAGTCCCATTTTAAGGTAGTTTTACTATTCTGTTTCAGATAAATACTTGCACAATGTTTATGCATTTTGTATCAAGCTTTGTTATTCTTGCTGCAATTGTTCTTCAATTAATTTTCCACCTTAACTTTCAAATACAAAAGCAAATAGTAGCAGAATCAATTTCAGAATAGAAAAGTACTGTGCATATGTTTACAGGCTCAGATCTGCCAAGCTTTTCCCCCCTGGATTTACCTAGGGAAATTAATTTATAGCAGTAACAGTTATCTTGTATAGTATTAGACCAAAAGATCTATCAGGTTAAAAAGCAGAAATCCTTTTCAGTGAAAAACAAGAATAGATTATCCTTTTTTTCCCCCTCACACCACTTTCCCTAAAGGTTTCCAAAGATATTAAACTTTAAATACACAAAAATTAAACTGAAATTTAAGGAAACCAGAATTGGAATTTTAATCCCAATGATTCTGTAGTAATGTATTACAGAAAATAATGAAGATGTACAAAATTTTGTAGCATGGCAATAATTACAAAGAGCTTAGAAAACAGTGGATATTAACGCTGTTTGAATAACACTGATGAGTATCATTTATCCATAATAATCACTCACCTGAACGAGGGTCTTAAAGCTAAGAATCCCTGCAGCTCAAACTCTTCTGGAAGAGGGGTGGCTGGTGAATGAAACAAAGGAATATGCACATCTTTATTCAAGTCTACTTCTCATTAGTAAGCAAGGATCTGATCCAATAAATATCAAGTACTTTTTAAGTTACAGGTAGTCCTCAATTTAAATTCATACGTTCAGCAACCATGTGAAGTTACAACAGTACTGAATGGATTTATGACTTGTCCCTGAAGTTAGACATTGCAGTGCTCTCGTGATCCAAATTTGGGCACTTGACATCCGCCTACACTTACGACTGCAGCGATATTTCAACTCTCCCTTTATTTATTTCCCCCATATATACGCCTTTTAGAAACCTTGTACTCTGAGGTTCCTGTGGCCTTAATTAATTGCTGACTTCTTGCTCCCGGTGCTGACCCAACATGCCTAGTATGGCCCTTGTGAGGCAATGATGACTATGTAAAATGTTTTTCCCAGATTGCACACAGAAGATTTATCGAAAGACCTGGGCAAGATGGCCTCAGGAGATTAGCAGCTGCCTTGCAAAGGCCAGGATGGGCACACCACACAGCAGTGGGAGCTTGATGAAGGTCAACTGGAATGGTTGACCATGTTGAGGGCAACCTAGGTCCTAGGAGTGCAGGGCAGTAAATGTGGCTGGGCTGTGGCAGATGGAGCTTCATGGGGTGACTAAGGTTTTGCCTTGCACTGCTGGCTTTGGACCATGCAACTGGGCTGCAGCTTCATGCTGTGCTACTCAACTGCGGTGCCATGCTTTTAGGGCTTCCATGGACAGCTGGAGCTTCCCAGGACAGTTCTGGCTTTGTGCCACATAGAGGCTGCACACTATGCTAATGGGGCTTCCTGGGGATTTTTGATGAGGTTCAAGGGCTTCTTACAAGGCAAGCAGTCCCGGAGTCATGAAGGGTTACTTGCCACCTCGCCAGTCAGGGTACAGCACTGGCAAAAGAGCAGAGATGGGACAGGTGATAGTAAGGAAGGGGGAATTGATGAGGAAACAGTCTCTCACTGCTCTGGGCTGGGAGGGACCAAGCCTGGAATGGCATAGCTTAGGGCAGGCCCTTGGCTAACAGCTGGTGGAATTTGCTTAATGATGACAATGGGGAGTGCTCTTGCTAACTGAAGCAGTTATATCACCTTGACCTTTACAACTCAATAGCTTATCACTAGATGTTCCTGTCCTAGTTGTGGTTATAGAATAGTCCTCGACTTACAACTGCAATTCGAACCGGAAATTCAGTCATAACTTCTAAGTCAAGAAACAGGGCCCATTTTTTTAAATTTTTTTTGCAGCAACCATTAAATGAATCACCATAGCAATTAAAACAAATCACAAAATTGTTAAGCAAAACCATTCTTCTGAACGTTGCAAATTACAACCATGTGCCTGCAGGAGGCTGCAGTCAGTCGTAAAGACAACCAGTTGCCAAGAGCCGAACTGACATTATATGGTGCCTGTACAGCACCTATCCCAAGGCCATGTTAATTTTGAATGGAAATGGTAATAAATTGAGAACCACTTGTAGTTAGAATGTATTAAAATTTTAATCCAAAAGAGAACAGATGCAATTCTTCCTGAAAGCAAAATTAATAAGGAAATTCATAATTAAGATTGCACAGAATATTCTATTCTGAGAAATTCTATATTTGTCACATCTCTGAATATTCCTATTATCATTTATTTTCATCTGCTGATTTTGACTTTTTTTTCTTTTGTCTTATTTGGACCGCTTCTTGTGGTCTTATTTCTCTGCACTTACCAATCATTTGACTGATTGTTGCAATCCATATGATTTTTTACAAGTCATGATAGCATTGAAGGACAAATATAAAACTGTAAAAGAATTGTATCATTAATGACACTGCAGAGCAGTCTGGGCAAACAAAATCATGCAGGCTGACGGCATAGAATAGAATCTACATAATTTAATGGCTACTTAGAAGTTACTTCTCAGAATCAATGAAGTCAACATGAGCTAAATAGTTTTGATTCAACTTAAACATATACACAAGTTCATCAGTGTCTTCCTACTACATTGTTCTTGACTTCACTCTGCTCTTATCTTCCTTTGACTATGTCATAAGGGAATGTTCTTACCATTAGGGCAGGAGAGGTCTTCTTCATGAGGCTGAAAACTGTTTAGAAGAGAAATCAGCCAAGGCCAAACACTGCAAAGCAAGAAGAGTTTTACTTACATAACACATTGCACTCTCACTATTGTCTCTTCCGTTGCATACCTTGTCCTTATTGCATCAAATGCCCCATTTCTTATCAGATCTCTTCTGACATAATCTATAAAAATTATTGCTATCCAAGATCCTTTTCTGAAAATTCCAGTAATTATCTTGCTGTATGTCAGTACAATTTTCAACTGGTATGTCTGCAGTATCATTTAAATAACACGGTCACACATTATCCTATTGGTTCAAATACACAAGCATTGCTTAATACCACCGTAAAACAATGTCTTACAATCGTATCCTGAAGTAACTACTTCGTTTTTCCCTCTATACAACACAAATGGATGAAGAATTGGGAGGATGCCTATCTATTCCATTTTGGGAAATTTCTTAGTTGTTCCTTTCTGTAGACTCTTTTAAGTCAGTTTCTAAGGAATACTGACAGAAGCTCTGACTTTTTCACTACTGGGCACAATCACTCAGTTCTAGAAAGCTCAGACCCACAGCTCTTGACTTCTTGTCTAATCCAAAGCCTTCTCACAAATATTTGCTGTAGTATATTTATGATCTAGAGGGGCTTTTACCTTTCACATCATTGGACTCGCAACTGGCTGACAAACCGTAC
>AZIM01000566.1:45489-61965 GCA_000516915.1 Ophiophagus hannah | reverse complement strand
AAAGAAAACAAACCCAATACACTGGAGGCCACAAATATGTTGAGGAAAACAGATCATTAACTATTTATTTTCCTCTTCCTCTTTAAAAGAAAAGGTGGAAGATCAATTCAAGCATAAGAAATTAAGTTCTGTATGGAGATAAGACTACTATCACTCACAGGTTTAAGCCAAAAAATAATGGTGTTTAAACATCAAGAAATTTATACATACAATATTAAACAGCCAAATAGAAAAGGCATACCATTTTGCTATAAACTGGAGTTTTTAAATCTGAACTACCAACAGGCTATTAATAGAATCTTTGATAATCATGTTGAACATCAGTTCTAATTAAGATTTTGATCTCATTCACTAGACTTTAAATAAACACTAAATAAATGAATAAATAAATTCATTGTGTATTTTACCCACAAACAGGCTCAAAGGCAACCCACAATCAACGTAAATAGTAAATTGAAAATTACACTTAATTGCACTACCATATCTTCAAAGTCAAATATAAGAGCAATGTATTATATTTATATCCCACCTTTTCTCTTCGGAGTTTAAGACAACATATATAATCCTACAACACAATTATTTACATCACAACTCTCTGAAACAGGTTACACTGAAATTTCATATCTGCACTCACATCCCACATATTTAAAAAATATAGATTTTCCACTTCTCGAATACGAGATAACATTTTATTTATCAGAGGTCACTTTAGTCAGATTAGAATTTATTTCATGTTTTTGAAATGTCATAAGTATACCCTAGGCTTTATATGAATATGATGTGGCTTATGTATTATGAACTTCTACAGAGAATAAGTAGAAGTTGGAATCAATTTTAAACCATAAGCCTATGCATGTTTACTCAGACATCAGTAAGATTTATAATTTAGTTATTAGTTTTGCAGCATATAATATCTTTTAATCTTTTATTACTTCACTTATTATTTTAATTAATTTAAATTTATTGGCTGACCAACTTCATTGACTATCACTTAGAGGTGAAAAATATTTAAGGGTCACAACAATTATTTGGTTTTACAATTACCAAATAGTGGTTTTTTACTTTTCATCACAGGATGATGACAATAGGAGCGGAGAAAAGATCTCGGCTCCTTTCGCCGCGATCTAAAAACCTGGTTGTTTGAACAGGCCGGTCTCAGCTGATTTCTGGGGTTTGTGATGGGTTATTTTAACTGGTTTNCTGGTTTTAAATTTGGGCTTGTTGTGTAATCTAATTTGGTTTTAATTTGTATTGTGTGTATATTTGTTTTTAGTTGTGAGTCGCCCCGAGTCCTTCGGGAGATGGGGCGGCATACAAGTCCAANNAATAAATAAATAAATAAATAAAATTTATAAATATATTTGCAATATATTTATATTTGCAATATAATACTATGACCGAACAGAAGCTGTATTTCTCTAGGAAAATTTTATTGTGGGATCAATTTCAATGGCAAATTTACAAGAGCAATAAGAACAGTAAGAAAATATGTAAAAAATAACACCTGTCTCCTCGAATAGGTCATAATGTAATTATTATTACAAGAATCTATATACTACTAAACGTCTTATCAGAAAAAAGTAAGAAATACAGTTCTAAGTTAAATGGTAAAATAAAAAAAGATATTTAGAGACATATCTCCAAGAGAACTGATGAAACAAAAAAGTCATCGTCTCTCTGGTACAAAAATAAAGAAAGGAAACTGCTACATTCAATGAAGAAATAGAAGCTAGGTCTACAATTACAGAGGCATTGCTACCAGAAAAAGTTATTCATTTTACTGGAATAGGTGAAACTTAAATAAGGCCTGATTTGGTAAAGATGATGGGAGATGTGATCCAAAAACAGAGCATGATCCTAATGAAAGTTAGTTCAAAACTGTAACTTTTCAAATTACAGTTAGCATCTTAAATTCAGAAGAATGACAGCCAATGTGGGAAACTTTCATCAACATTGTAATCATACCCATCAACTGCCAAACTTTTGAATGCACTTAAAGCATAAATATTTCTCACCAGCATCACCTTTCTTTATCTACATTTAATACATTTATTTAACTTTATCCTTCTAAGAGTGGTGTGGTGGCCTAATGTTGAAGACCCTCTCCCTCCCACTCCAAAGGTTGAGAGTACAATCCTAGGTAGCAGCAGAAAAAAGTCACTCCTAGATTTCTCTCCTAGGGTGCAAAGAAAAAATATCTGCTGTGAACTCTTGTGGCATCGGGAAGAGCATCCAGCCAGTAAATGCTCAGCTTCATCCAATTCCCCTAACCCCACCCTACCCTAAATTTAAGGGATTACAGGGTCCTTTTATTAACTTTATTCTTCCAAACCCTGTTCTCTCTCTTTGAAAATGGAAAAGGGAGAACATGAGATACAGGATTGGACATCTTTGGTGCAGTGATGATACCCAAATTCAAAGCTGCAGAAGAAAATATAGAATAGAGCAGGGGTCTCCAACCTTGGTAACTTTAAGACTTGTGGACTTCANCAGAATTCCTCAGCCAGCAAAGCTGAGGAATTCTGGGTGTTGAAGTCCACAAGTCTTAAAGTTGCCAAGGTTGTAGATCCCTGGAATAGAGTATATAGTAACAGCATTGTAGAACATTTTAGCTCCCATGAAGCTAAACTTCTGCTTTGACAGAAAGAAATGAAGGCTCCAAAGAACAAGCCTAAACCACCTAAAGGTGACAGAGAATAATCACTGAGGTGTAAGACAGCCTCCCCAAAATAATCAGGTGTTGTGTTTCCTAAATTTATCTCCAATTGCAAGTCTTTAGAGCTTCCAAGTATGGAGACATTTACAAAATGGAGAGGATCCATTATCCAACAACACACGCAGGTTTTTCACTGGGAAAGCCTAAAACTGGCTAAATCTTTATTTGGACATACTGCTTTAAAACACATAGGAATTATTTTTTTGCATTTTCTTATGGCTTAATAGTTTACAGTTGTCAGTAGGGGCTTGTAGGACATACATTGACATTTTTTTTAAAAAAATCATTGTTAGTAAGACTTTTGTATGCTGATAAAACAAAAATAAGGCCATGAGTATGCTATCTATATTATTCTATCATCTGGGTAAATAATAACAATGACATGTATACAACTTTATAGCACTGAAATAATCTGGAAATATATTTATGCTAGTCTTATTTAAAATGACAGAATAACGCAAAGAAATATCTGGGGTATAATATACTAAAATTAAGAAGTGTTTTTTCTTTATTCATGATATATTTTGTGGCCAAAAACTATGTTCAGTAAAGGCATCATCCAACAACAAACATCTTATTTTTATTCTTCTCTCTATCCCACCTTTTTTTTTTTTTTACAAATAACTCAAAGGCAAACAAACACACTTTCCTATTTGTCCCACAACAACCAACCTGTGAAGCAAGTTGGGCTGAGAATAACTTATTAGCCCAATGTCACCCAGCTGGCTTCCATGGCTAAGAAAGGAGTAGAACTCAGAGTCTCCCACTTTTTAGCCTGGTGCTTTAACCACTTGAATTATCTCTTTTCTTGCCAGACAAAATAATTTGATTTACAATTAGTTGGCACTGCAGGTTTAGAAGAAGAGACTTGCAGAGGACTGATAACCAAGTTATCATAATTTGGAAATTAATTATAAAGCACCTTAAAGATAGAAGTCCCAGAAATATTTTAGGGGAGTTACTGATTAACTTTACACCAGAGGTAAATTCTTGTACCATTTAACAACGTAAAGCATAACTACAGAATTGCATTTATAGGACAGCTTTCAATCACTGCAACTACAATTCAGGCTGAGATATAAGTGAATTAACATACTTATATCTAGGACAGCACTTGCATCTTTAAATGAACAAGAGCTCCTCACTTCAGTTCCTTAATAGCCTGTTCCTCTCTGCCATGCAGTCTTCTCATTTGCTCAGCCAACCATTGTCTCACCCATCAGCCATGAAACGTCACTGCCCTTCTGCACATTTCCCACTATATCTCCCTCTCGGTACAGGCTAGAGCACTCTCTCCTCTGTAGAACAACCCTCTAATTTTTGCCTCCTTTATCATCCCCTGCATGTATGTGCACACACATGTCGTTTTATTTGTATCACCTACACCCAGCCTTAACATCGCTTGCGCTCCTTGCAATGTTACTCTATTTCAGAAGGTGTGTACTGAGCACAGAAAGGCTGATGAGATAGTGAGGAATCCATGTTCCATTTTAACCCCCATGTCTATTCACTTACTTTTTCAGGTACAATCATGTTGCTCAAAATAAACACCAGACAAATCCCAAACCCGATATTAAATAACGTTAAATAAAAGACCGATTGGGGGGGGGGGGGTNNNCCAAACCCGAAATTAAAAAACGTTTAATAAAAGACCGATTGGGGGGGGGGAGGTAGATTTTCACACACACACATGCTCAGGACACACAGTTGCTGAATAAGCGTCAGTTAACTAATACTATCAATGCTAGAATTGAGGGATGTGTAAAAAAAAAAAAACTCCTTATAGGAGAACATATGTTTCTCTCCCTCCTGTCACTCTCTCCTTCATCTTCTTCACCAGGAAACCTTCCTTTCCAAAGAGCAGCACAGCATCCCACTCACACACTGGAGTCTCTTCCAGATCTTGTAAAACTGGGTTTTGATTATTCCTAGTTTCCTGTTGGGGTAGCGGCTCCTCCAGTCCATACATCTTTCCCAAATGGTGTTTAATCTACGCGCACCCCCTTTTCCCAGCACACACACACACACTTTCTCTCCCCCCTTTCTCTCTCTCTCTCTCTCTCTCTCTGTCTCTCTGTCTGTNCTTTCTCTCTCTCTCTCTCTTTAACGTGCTTCCCATCCTCAATAGGATTTCCACATCCTCCTCACCGGAGATACTGAGCGCAAAGCAGGCTCATCCCCCGCCGCCGCCTCTCGCTGCCCGCCAGTCCACGCCGGCCCCGCGTCGGGGTCTACAGCTCGGGCCCTTCCGCAGCCTGGGAGCCGAAGCCGCCGCTACTGCTGCTGCCGCCTCCGGCCGCCGCCATCTTCCCGTGTCGGGCCCAGGCTCTTCCCGGTGTGGNTCGTGTCGGGCCCAGGCTCTTCCTGGAGAGGGAGGAGGCGGGAGGCGGGAGGAGGGGAAGAGGTAGCAGCGAGGGGAGGAGGAACAGTTCCGCTCTCCGCCTCCTGACTGGGGGAAAGGAATTCTCGCGAGAACCACTCGAACTGCCCCGCCTCCACGTTGAAGGCGGCTGTCGCCTCCCCTGACTCGCGCGGAGGCAGCCGGCCAGGTGCTTGACTACCAGCCNNNCACTTCCGGGCGCGGCCCAAGCTCAACGGGACCCACTTCCGTCTTTAGTGCACAGCGAAACCCTTCCCTTGTCAGCTCGTGAGCCCGCAAGGCGGCCTTCTAATGCGACCTTCCATTGGCAGGGCTGCTGTCATAGCAACGGGGAGTTGCGTGCGAGTGGAGGAGGGGATGAATAGTGGTGTGGTGTATCGCCATGGTAACCGTCGCAACTACTCTAGCGCGCGCTCCTTCCCCAACTCCCGTCTGGAAAGTCACCAGCTCCTTCCTTCCCTCACTCCAAATGCCCGCTTGGCAGTTTCTCTCTTAACCCGTGTGAAGACGTAGATGTAGAGACATCTTCCTCCCCGGCCCCGCCATCCAGAAGAAGTGGAATTCATTTTAATAGGACTGCTCGAAGTCTGCCCTGAGGCTCGTCGCACCCTTCCGAAGGCTCAGGGTGCCGATCGGAAGAGCCGAGATTTAGTTACCTTTGACGAGAGACGGTGTCCTTCGAGCCACGGGATTGCTGTGGCGGCTTCTCTTGACTCTTTCTGAGGTCGCTTTCCAGCTTGGCACCCGGACGTTTCTTCTCCTGCACAGTGGCAGTTGCTCCTTGGGAGCGCCAAGAAGAACAGATGAAATAAAAGTAGAATACTGTATTGTCTAAACCTGGGGTGCTTGGATCCCTGCCAAAATCCCTGCCTATTTTTAAAGAGATCCTTTATTAAAAGAAGTTGAAGAAGGCATGCTGCAGAAGAAATTGTCAACTTTTAGCATCAAGGGTTAAGAATGCATCTCTAGACCTGAAGCAGTGCCATGGGGTCTTTTTGGGAAAGTAAAGTAAAGATGACTTTGGCCCAGTCCTTTTGTGCACCCTTCATCTCCCCACCACCACCAAAAAAGGAATAAGGAGAGAAATATATTCAGGGAGTAATAAAAGATATATTGCGAATTGTAAAGTGGTGGGCATTTCCTTTCTCCCTCCCTCCCTCCCTCCTTCTCTGTCATATAGCTGTCCAATTTGCAAGAGCAACTCTGAAGGAAAACTAGTTCACTTAAAATGTAAAAATATTTTTAATATAACTTTTTTTATATAAACAAGAAAGCCAGAAACAAGACTGAGACAATGATGAAGAGCAAGATTTTTATCCACAAAGTTATAGAATGTTTTTTTTTTCCAATCATTGGTCTGTGGCAGGTGGTATTGATATTTATAAACGATCCTGCGGATGGAAATATTTGTTTTGGAATATTTCTTATGTTTCCTCTGTAGACATTTCCTCCATTACTTCAATTGTCACCAGTGGTTTCTATTTAAAAAGCAACATTTCAGAGATGTGCTTTTTTCAAATAGATTGTTCTATGACTTTATAAAATGCAATAATGCATTATAGAATACAGATGGTGGCTGAATACAATGGTATTTATACAAAGAAAACTGGAAATGGTTAACACTATGATTTAAATAAATTAAACCTTGAAAGATTTCATTTTAGCAGTAGTTATCTTGCATAGTTATTTAATAAATTACTATATTATTGTTATTATTATTATTATTAATTTATTTGACTTATATGCCGCCCTATCTCCCGAGGAACTCAGGGCGGCTTACATAACTAAAAACAACAAAAACCACAGCAACAACAAAACCAACAGACAAATTAAAATCAAATTAAAGCCGAATAAACTAATTAATTAAAATTTAAAAATTAACCCAATACCCCACGTCAGTCCANAAGGCCCTACCCCCGGGCACCGCCAGCCGACATTGGCTGGAAGACGGTACCCCAAGGAAGGCCTGCCTGTGGAAGCGTATAGGGCGATCGAATTGTGATGCCGGAAGGATTACCTCTAATATATGGAATATATTTATATAATTATGTTTTAGCCTATTTTGTATAACACTCATTTTTCAATATATTCATTATATTTGACCATATAAAGCCTATGTTTTCAGGCAATCCTCTCACAGGTGGCAAGTGCAATCTGGTCTTCAATCTATTGAGTGAAAGGGATTTATCTTTCCAATGCTGCAATATTGGCATATTTGGCCATAATAAAGCTGAGAGGCTATTTACATTGTCCAGTTATTAAAATTCCAAGAACTAGGTATGTGGTTCAAGAGAATATTATTGTCTGAAAATTTTAGCTTTTGTCACTTAATTACATTTATGTAATTCAGTAATTCCCCCCAAAACTTATTAAGTGTAAGACATTGTAAGTGTTTTAAAGAAGCATAATCCTTATTACATCTCCAACAAAATTCTGTTTAAGACAGTCCTTTTCTACACAAACAAAACAGACTTTAATGACATAAATATTTTTGTTATATAAATCATAATTTGAGATTTATTAGCACTCTTGGTATATAACCTAATCATTCTCCCATTCTCTAGGCAATATAGGAACCTCTGATTCTTTATTTCATTTATTTCTTAGCATCTGCATATCAAATTAATTTCTTTATAACAAATATCTATAAAAACTAATAGCAAGTCTTTTTAATTTTAAAAGATTTAACAGTCCTAATCCCAGTATCTCAGCTGTCTCAGAAGCTAAAGTACTGCAGGTTCAAACAATTTGTATTCAATTGACTTGTGTACTACTGCATAAATCTCTTACGTTGTCCAATAACACATGCCAAGGGTTCCATTCAAATATTAAAAAGCAAAGGTGAAAATGGACATCTTTGTCTTATTCCTCTAAATAGTGGGAAAGTAGAAGAAGGCATGCCATTAACCTTTATTTTAGCTATGGGTGACTCATATAATATCATGACCCATTTTACAAATTCAAAAGGAAATCTGAACCTGTTCAGTTCATATACTGTGTCAGGCCTTTTCAGCATCTAATGATAACATTATAAATTGATGTTTATTCAAATCTATTATATCTACAACTAAATTGTCTGATGCTTGCCTAGTTTTTATAAACCCTGCTTAGTCATTTTTAATAATCAGATTCATCTACAACTGTATTAACAACAGCAGTGATTCATTAACAACTGAGGCAAGAAATGTAAAATGGGGCAAAACTTACTTAACAAATGTCTTGCTTAGCAACAAAAATTTGGGGCTCAAGGTTGGGGATTACCTGTATCATCTAACTTTGGTAGGTTAGCTTTATTTTTAAAAACCTTTATGTCTTCACTAAATACATTCTCTAGTATACTGTATAACTCTGGATAAAAAATTTAAAATTTATACCCTTTGAGGGTATACATGTTTGCCTTGCTGTTTTGGATTCTGTTTCTATTCATTTTTGCTTGAATTTGGTTAACTTTTATTATGGATTTATGCTGTTAGCTTTGTGGAAATTATTGAAAGAGTTGTGCACTATCTATAAAACATTTGTAAGTTGCCTATTGTCACTGTGAGTGAACAGACGGCTATATAAATTTTCTGAATAAATAAATTTTACACCAATGATTTATTTGATATTCTTGGCAACTCTGAGAAGTCATCAGCATGCCTCAGGTTTTGAATTCAGTTGGTGATAGTCTCCATGCCATTTTCTCATTTATCTCATTCATTTCCCTATTTGTATAGAGAGGAGAGGACTGGTAACACAGTTTAATATTTTATAGTGGCTCAGGGCCTCCACTTCTTATAATTCTAGATATTTTTGTAAGAAAAATCATGGCAATCATCTTTTTTTCTATGAGCAAACAAGGTATAAGAAGTTCCACGATTGGTGTTTCCATATCTCTTTTCCCCCGTAGAAATCAGTTGCACATCAAGGTGATAGTAGAATATGGATATGTAGATATAATTACTTGTTAGTCATGTATGCACAAGCTCTTTGTGCCAGTTCGAAAGCAGAGCTTATTCTAGCTCAACTATCATGCAAGATTGAAGCCACAGCAAAGCTAGTGTTTATCTTTGCCACATTGAAGTGCAAGGCAATGGAGCTAACCGTGGTTCTGTTCACAGTGGGATAATCTGTCTCTCCACGTCTCTTGACTCCTATACAGTACTCTCTCCATTCTAACAAATCCTTGAAAGAAAAAGGTAGCTGGATAACTTTGTAGCTGAACTGTTCAACTGATCAGATTTTTTTTAAAATATGAACAAATGCAGAAAACATGAAATAAGGACATGGATGGGACTGAAGGATATACTAGCAATGCATTTCATTTTCTTCTATAGAATAATACCTATAGTCTTACTTTATTCCAGGATCTGGGACAACTAGGGCAAGTTGATCAATATTAGACATAATTTTCTATGCCTAGAAACTGGCAGCAGTGTGGACAGCTATGTGTCTCTTTGAAAGTCTCCCTGTAGATTGACAAATGATGGCAAATCATTATTTTTGTATGTGAACTTAAGACACTGACATTCCAATGCAAATCCCTTTATTATGAATAAATGTATCAGCACCCAAGGGTGCTTGTGCTGGTCCTTCATTCTCCAAGCCTACTACAAGCTTCATAGGGAAAACATAGGTAGACAAAGAAAAAATTGCAATTGTAAAATAATGTTAAATCATACATTAATGACACTTCTCTAAATATCGTATGGTCCCCAATACTCCTTTCCTGTATCCTCTCAAACCATTCAGAGAACAAAAACCAGCTACAATTCTATACAAGTCAGAAAGTATTTTCTGCTGTATCACAGTTTTAATGCAGAGCATGAGGCAGCTTTTTGATGCACATGCCATGGCAATTTCACTGAGAATACTTCCACAGTGCAATGTGATCTATGTCTCATCTCAAAATCCTTCATAGAGTTTAATTGCCTATCTCTGATTTAAGACTAATTATGGCTGTGGTGCTGAATAGCCTTAATATAGATCACAGAGTTCATTAAATTATTATGAAAAAGGAGAAAGAGTTTAGTTACAATTTTTAAAATCTTGGCACATCCATGATGGACTTGGATGAGAAATTCTTTTGTCCCAGCTCACATTTTGCCTTACAGATAGCGTACATTTTGAAATATGTCGCACTGACAAACAGGAATATCTACATCTGTGGTTTTCAGTTATTAAGGGACAGGCTAGAGACACTGAGACATTTGTTCAAGTCATGAACAGCAATTTTGATAAAATCTATACTAGTTTCTAGACTAATATTCCCCAATCTGGTGCTCTTTAGATGAGTTAGTTTACAACTTCTTTCATGATTTCTAGCACTTATGGAGACTCATCCATTTGGGAATGGCTCATGCAGACTGACTTGCAGCTCATTAGAATTTCCAGATCAAGTTTCTGGGAGACTATGAGGATCTCATGAACAGTGTTTTACCGCTGAACAATTAAATGTGCATTTTTCTGCCCCTCTTTGCTACCATCTGGTCTGGATTTTTGCAGCCTTGATACAGTATGCCTGTTCCCTTTTCCTGATCCCTTCACAATAAAAAGTTGAAGCAAAGGAAACAACCATGGTTGCTGAGGGAGCCTCCAAAAACCCTGCACTCAGAGCTGCTGCTTGAACGACAACTAGCAGAAAAGCAGCAGTAATGCACAAGATAGTATTTCACAGCTCCCTGCCAGCAAAGCTGCCATGGATCCCTGCCTTTGGGCACCCACATCTGGGCTGCAAGAATCTGGATGACCACTAGCCATGGTTAGATAGATAGAACATCCTCTTTGTTGTCATCTAGCATTTGTTCAGAGGTCTGCAGTCTTTATCTGGCAGTCCTATCCCATTTGATCAGGCTTGTTGAATGCCTGGAGGAAGGAATAAATGGCAAAGGGGCTTGGGAAGGGCCACTGCATCTGTGGAGTCATTTGTTTTGGGACAACCTATTCTCTAAAGCAAGACAAGAAGTAATGGTTGTAAGCTTATCAAAAAGAAATCCAACCTAGAACTAAGAAGAAATTTCCTGGCAGTGAGAACAATTAAGAAAATGACTTGCCTCCAAAAAATTGTGGGGAGCTCCAACACTAGAAGTTTTTAAGAGATTGGACAGTCATGGGTCCAGAATAGAATGGAATCTCCTGCTTTAGCAGGGGATTGGATTAGAAGACCATTTCCAACTCTGTTATTATGTGTTCTGTATTCTTTCACTTTATTTATGCCAGTGAAGACCACTGTCTCTTACCCAGCTGAAAAATAGTAAGAATAACAATATTTCTTAATTGGGTATTGCAAGAACAAACATGCCTTGTCTGGAACTCCCTCCTCATATTTCACACTTGGGCAAAAAATAGTTGAGGATTTACTAGTAATTTTGCTGCACATCACAAAGCGGTTCTGATCATCAGTGATTTAACACAGGCAGCATGACAATTTCCCCCATTTTTACAGTACATTATTGAAATGGAGGAAAGCTTGAGAGGAAAAATGAGCCTGGCTTATTGTGTGACCCCAATAGTTTTGGTATTTAAACTAAATTGAGGAACTGAATGGCTTTTCTTCATATTATAATTCTATAAGATACAATATTTGCGTATAGATCTAAAAATAAAATCATGGTAATTTCAAGGCAAGCTCCAAAGCTCACAATAGAAAGGTGAGAAAAGGAAGAGCTGAAACAAAAGAAAACAGCTCCCCAAATTGACCGGATTTTGTTTTGCTCCTTANTTGTTTTGCTCCTTAATGTTTTATTTTCCTTGAAACTAAGGACACAAAAATAACCTGAGCACAATAATAAAAGCAGATCTGTCAGCCTTCGCCTCCAAAAAGACACAATGTACTCTGGCATAGGTTGAATGTGTTTTTTGCTTCTTTCTTGGTTTGATTTAAAAAGCCCATGTATTGTGAATGTCTTATAGCTAATGCCCATAAGTTCTATTTTCTTGTGAGGCTGTGCATGACCTTATTCAATGCAAGCCTTGGAAAAGATATTCCTTTATATCAGAGAGTGAAAAGAATTATAGGCTTTGAAGCAGCCTGTCCATAAAATTAGAGGATAAAATGTGGTTCTCCGGGGAGAAGTCCCTGAATAAAACCAACTTCGAACTCCCTGCAATTAGAGACTTACCTGTCCCTGACCCAATCACTGTGACACAGTTTAGAGATTTAGATTCGTGCACTGAATTGATGCATTCCTTTTCTTCCAGCCCTGTTCCCATTTCTTTAGCATAAATTATGTTTTCCACAGAACAGCTTTAAAGGTCTCCCCACATACATTTAAGATTAACAGGTAATCTGCTTTTTCTGTCGTTGAGCTCATACTGTGGAACAAAGTAGCATTGACATTGAGTCTGGAGTCCTACAAATGACAATTTAGGAGGCAGCTTAAAGCTTATCTTTCCTCATTATCCAGGATTTTTTCAAGTTTTAAGTTGCTGGAGTTAGTCTTAATATTGTTTTAGGACTGTAAATTATTTTCTAATTTTATCTTTCTTCTTGTAAGTCATTCAGAGCTACTGTCTAAAGTGGAATGGACATTTATATATAAATTAGTACATTCCATCTAGTTTTCTGACACAAAGCTAAATTCTGAGTTTTCTAATGATCAGAAGTACATTTAAAAGCAGAACTACAGTGATCATTTTAAAAAATGATATCTACTTATGCCTGATAATATATTGTCCTTTTCCTCTAAGATTTTGTAAAATGATTTTTTCCAGTAGAAGTAGAATGCTTGTAGTAAAGAATCCCATCCTTCTATGATTGTTCAGGTCTTCTTTATTTGCTTTCCAGCAACAGGTTGCTTCTCTCTTTCTGTGTATATTTTTCGCCCTTTCTAAATGTATATGTGTACGAAGGGGGGGAGACAATCAGTGTGGTTAGTGTTTAAGCTGCTAGACTAGGAGTAGGAATGACCAGATTTTAGTCTCTGTTGGGCAGAGAAGTTGGCTGGATGATTTGGGCCAGTCATTTTCTTTCATACCTATACTATGTTGAAAAGCATCTATGTACTAACCTGCACTAGGCCAATATAATAAATTGTGTTCTAAGGTATCTGAGGAGCTGCCTCACTCCATTGAGACTAGCCCACCCCACTCACACCAGCAGAAGAAGTCTGCTACAGACCCTGGGTGCTAAGAAATTCCAGTGGGTGGGGTTAAGAAGAACATTCTCCACTGTGATCCTCAGCCTGTGGAGCACTCTACCACAGAAATAAGAACTGCTTGCATTCTTTTGGCCTTCCAGAAGGGTATTAAAATTTGATTTTGCCACGTGGCTTCGGGCTCTGAAGGGTGTGCTCACCACTGGAAGTGGTTGACAGAGTAAGAAGACTTCATCCCCATGCTGTCCATCTCCTTGGTTCTATCTTTTTTTGGCATAGTTTTTTTAAAAATGGTTTTTCTATTTATTTTCTTATGGCTGCCCAGTCACCTTACCAGAGAGATGGGCAGCATATAAATTAAATAAATAAAATCAATATGAAAACATTAAATCTTAAAAGTTAATTCTTTTCTAATAAGAATAGAAGTGAAATGTGAAGTCCCTACACCAGCCTTCCTCAACCTCTTGCCCTCTGGATGTGTTGAGCTAAAACACCCAAAATGGATGGGGAGCTGGAGACTGTGACAGTTTTAATTGACTAAACGTGGAGGCAATTAAGCATTATTAATCAGATTTTTCTTCAGAAAAATCTTGGAAGTCTTAGTTCTGTGAAAATGATGCAAAGACGTTCCAACAGATGAAAAATAAATCTTAAAGATTTAAAGTCTGAGCTGTTTTGCAAAACTGGAATTATGTTCTTCAAATGTGTATATTACACATGTGAATTCCAGCACCTTACATTTATGTTATATGAGAATCTGTGCAGTATGGGAAATGTTTTATGAGCCCAAAGGCAATAAATTAAAATACAGTGCAGTTGTGGAATTAGGTCCTGTTTTCTTGCAGAAATTTGTCCCAGGCTAATGCAAATTGGAGAGAATCACTTAACCATATACACCCTTTTCAGATATACTCATTTGTATGAAATGCTGCAATTTCTGGTCCTGGCCCATGTTAAATCAATAGAAGGATGTGAGACTAGGAAAGATCAGCATCAGCATCAACTGTTCAAAGACTGCATCCAATCTCTCCAAGGTTTTGATCTTACACAATCAAAGGGTGAACTTATTGTCTTCCCATCAAGACAATAATGGGAATGAAATCACAATAAATAGTGTCTCAGGATAATATGAGATCAATAACCAAGTACTTTGATATAAAAAGGATGTCCTCTAATTCCAATGTGATTTGAAGGTTGATCATTTCATAGAGTTCACCATTCTGAAAGTACAACAATTTAAACTGCAAATACTTAAGCATGTATTAAAATACTGCCAGCACTGGTTTTCAGTTTCTATTTGGAATACTGATTCTGTTAATCAAACTAAAGCACTTCCTCATTCAACACATTGTATAAAATTCCCTAGATTAAAAAGAATTAATTTCAGTAATTAAGCCAATCATATCAATATTTATTTTCCAAACCATGTTTACTTACTTCTAAGTGCTGAATATTGGGACCAAAATGGATGAGAATAAAGCTCATCATTGGAAATGATCACAAGTGGAAACATGAACAAGAACAACCTGTCTCAACCTTTATGTCCTCCAGTTCTGGTCATAAATTTCCAGAATTCTCAGCAATAACTATCTTGAGGAATTCTGGGACAGAAGGCTACATATTCTCTTAGAATTGGGAAGGTTTTAATACTTAGGCTCAAACACCTTCCAATTATGCTTTGAAATTCTTAATGTGAGAAATGCAGTAGAATTGTTACTATCAATAGAGCCAACCCTGGGTCATGACATCAAAAAAAATCAGAGTCCTTTTTGATTTTCCCCTTAATTTTTTTTGATCCTTTGTATTCCCTGATGGAGCTAAAAAAAAAAAATCACCATCAGTCAATTGCAAAAGGCAGTCTTACTTGGAACAGCTTATATGCTGTAACAATATCTTTAATATCCTCAATTACTGCTTATCCTAGGTCCTTGGGAAATACTTAGCAGCTGGATAAAAATGTGAAGTCCAGTCTAAACATCTGGCAACAAACTATAATAAATTGTGCAACAAACTATAATAATAATGTTTTATTTTTCAGCTAAAATACCTGAATGCCTGAGTAAATATATCAACCTTGATGTGATATTTATTTTTACAACATTTATTTTATTTTTACAACATTAATCTTTAAGATAAAAAAGTGGGATTTAAACGCATGTGATAAGCAATTATATATATATATATATTAGTCAGAAATGAAGGAGGTTTCCTTCGGATAATTTAATATTCAAAATGTCAATAGAAATATTATTTTATGTTGTATGTTCAGTAACAAAATATATTGTGCAACAATTTGTAAATTATTAATTTCATATAATATAGGAACTATATGTCATTAATAATTTATTAAGCTCTTGCACAAAAACAATATAATTTAGTATAGCATATACAATATGTATGTTCAATTTCAGCCAGTGGAGTTATTCTAATAAGCCGGCTGATGGCTCCAGTACCAAACTAAGAATAAAAGATAAAAGATAGTCTTGATGAGTCCCGGGAGGAATTTTTAAAGATGAAGAAGTAATTTCATTTATAATAATCCTGGGAAAAGGATTAGAGAACCACATAAAATCAGATTAGTTTTAAAATGTCACATCTGACCAAAGCTTTAAGAATTTATAACAAAAGCCCTTTCTGCATCCAATGAAACCCTGCTGGTTTCAATTTTGCTGAAAATGTATCTAAAATATTGATAACAATGGGAAACTGGCAAGTAGGGGTGAAACCCCTCCATCTCAAGTGACTGGAAAAATAGTGAATAAGTGGAAATGTACTTATTAAAAAATATCTACAGGGAAAAGTAAATTCTTGGAAAAAAGAGTGGAAGTGCAGTGTTGGACTTTGGGTATTTAGAGAATGTGGTCTAGACAACAGATTTTTTGATGTTTCACAGCAATTGTGGCTGGCATCTTCAGAAGCAAGGTTGTCTCATCACCCTGCACCAATCAGAAGCCAGCGTGACTGAAGACCAAACAAAAGGCAGGAACCTGACTATAAAGGCAGGAGCCCAGTCAGTCCCTGTTCAGTTAATTTTTTGTGGTCTGCATAGAAAACAAAGCCATCAGCAGTCCATCTGCATTTAAAAGACAGAGGCCATTCTTTTGAAGACTGCAGAGTCCACATTTTGAAGAGAGGACTGGTGGTTTGAAAGAGGGTTCAAAGAAGCCATCAAGAAGGCTCCACACCCATTTGCACCACTCAGGTGACCCTGATGATATAGATAAGCATCCAGGTGGCCTCAAGGACTCTCTAAAAGAGGCAAATGATCAGCTATTTGCAAGAAGTATAAATCCTTCCATTCCCCA
>AZIM01000566.1:21018-34136 GCA_000516915.1 Ophiophagus hannah | reverse complement strand
CAGGGCAGGGGCTGTGCTGGGCTGAGCGAGGGAGCTTTCCTGAGGGGTTCAAGGAGGGCGGGGTAGCTAGAGAGAGGGCTGGATGAGGGGCGGGGATGGTAGATGTCTCGAGGCAGAAAAACCGAGGAGTAACCACGTTCAGTAGCCAAGGGAGGGTGGAGGCCTTTAAGGGGGTGGTTGTTCATGGAGTCCTTCTCCTTGGGAAAATGTCAGCCTTGCTACCTGCCCACCTGCTTCTGACGCAGAAATGGACAGTGGAGGGGGAGGAGGCAATAACTGGACCACTTCAACACCCATCCACCCGGCCAATATGGCATAAGGGGGGGGGCGCAAAGCCCCCATTTACTGTAATGTGCATTTCACCCAGAAGCTCTGGTTTGCTCCTCTGGGTGGACTTTGCTGGGAGTTTTAATCTTAATAGCGCACTCGGAAAAGCCTGATTTATAGGATCCTTAGATATGAAAAGCAGGGTTTGTTGCACTCCTAGTTCCCTTTCTTTCAGATGTCAGTGCTGGACCTCTACAGTGTGTCTGTTATGCGTGAAACAGCTGCAAACACAATTGTCTACTTTTAATTGTACTGGTTTTGGGAGGGAGGGAGAACGGAGAATCAGAGGAGCATTTTGGAGCTCAGAAATGTGAAGGAAAGAGATGAAGAAATATTTTCATGTACCGCTAGTAGATCTGGAGGTTAGCTATGCTTTTAAGATACAATCTCAGGAAAAAAAATGTCAATGTATTGTTTGCATCTCTCCTTGTTTACTTTGGTTGGAGCTGCCAAAGATAACCATCATTAAAATTGCACTTTGGGGTACATACTTGGATTTTGGGTATACACAATAGTCTCAGCCCTATAAGCTTATTGGCCATACATGCTAATGTATGTGCAATTTTGAGAGTAAAGAATGAAAAAGTACTGGTTCAAGGCATCACTCATTTTCTTCTCTCGTTTCCCCCCCCTTAATATACATTGCTGTGTGTGGTGGCAGTGGAGCTAATCCATGCTAGTGAACTGGAGTACAAAACCCCATGTGATTTGTGACTATCCTTCAAGGTCTGTTCTATATAAGATAATGGATTGTAATGGCCGTTAATATGCTTTGGCAGAATAGTTAAGGTGGTTTGCTGTCCGCAGCTCCAAGTGCTGAAATGGCTTCATGGGAAGAATGATAAACGGTAGTTTTCTCCTACCAATATCGGAGTTTGGAGATTGACGGTTTTGATGAGCTAGCAATAGGTATAATGATTGAAAATAAATGGATAATGCACTTAGTTCATAAGATAATTATCTATGTACATCTCTTAAAAGTGTGTGTTTCCTATCAATGACATTTGCAAAGACAATTTAGTAAAGGAATTGTGCAGCTATAACCAGCACAGGGTTTATTTATTTATTTGTCAAGCAAGTATTAGATAACAGGTATAAGTATAAACAGTTATTAGATAACGTTATAAGTATAAAAGGGTGTTTAACACTCAGGAAAAGCTATTCATATCCATTCCCTCCACTTTCACTTTGGAGGTAAATATTATTTTCAGAAAACTGCATTTTAGACATTAAGTGGCACTTTTAATAGAGCCAGAAGATGACATTTTAAACCAAATCATAGGAAAGAGTACTTTAAAAATAATGCATATACTGTGTATGTTAAAAACTACTTTTGTATCAACATTGTAATATTATCCTACTTCTTTATGTATGAGGGATGCTCTTTTGTAATATGTTTTGTAATATATTTTCAACTTTAGGAGGAGGAATAGGAATGTTTTGATTTCATACACCAATATATGCTAATTGTGCTCTGCAGTTAAAATAGATCTTCATGAGTCTAGTAATATATGTGTTGGCTGGACAATAGAGCATAATCAGAACTAAAAACTCATTCTCTTTCCCCTATATTCTTCCAGGAGCCTGCTGAGCTTGTAGATACTTTTATTTCCATTTTTCCTCATTTAATGCACCCTCTCATAAAAGATTTCACATCTGCATGCTCTTTCTCTCTCTCTCTCTCTCTCTTTAAAGAGCATGTGGTATTATTGTGATGTCAATATTTGCATACAAGAAAAGAAAGGAAGGCAATATTCCTTCTGAATAATTCTTTGATTTTTCCACCTGTCAGCAAAGTGGGGGAAAAGTTTGGTCCATATTTACCTCGCAATTATTTCTATGGAGTCCTGAGCCCCAAATTCTTGTAAAACCTTGCCAATATAATCTACTATCTATAATTCCGCTACGTCTTACTGGTATGAGCAATTAGTTGTTCATGGCAGAGAATGGTTGTCATATAATTCAAGAATCTCTAGAATTGTCCTTGAGGACCAGATAATAATGGAAATAGTAATCCACCAAAACAAAGTGGCTAAGGGAATAGGCATCTATTATATCAATCAAATTTTAATATCATCTTTGAAATCATCCCAGGTAAAATGTAGCCTGCCTTCCTTCCTTCCTTCCTTCCTNNNNTCCTTCCTTCCTTCCTTCCTTCCTTGAGAGAGTGTAACTGAAAGTGGCTCTAGCATTGAATGTTGTCTTTTTAATAACACATAATTTGGTGATATTATTTTGTTCAAAGTAATTAGCATCCTTTCAGATACAAGTCATCATATACATCTTAAGACATAAATTAATTATAGTGTCTTGTAAGCTGGGGTGGGCATTTATTTCACTGTAAATTTTAGATTTTTCAGCTACCCAAACAGACATTTGTTCCTATTAAACTTTCTCCCTTCCTTTCTTGTCTTTTTTGGTTCCATATCATCAACATTTGGATAGTATGCTGCTTAGAGCAGCTGTGTCTGCAAATGTTCCTCTGTTAAGAATGACACAGTTTTATACCTTATAAACATAAATTGAAACATAATAGTGATGGAATATGCTCTGTGATGGATAATAATTCTGATTTATTGTATTGTATGGAATTCAACTAAATAAATCATGCCCAGTGAAAGGAACAAAAGCAGTATATAAATGTTAAATGTTGTTGCTCTTGTTACTACTGTTGTTGCTATTACTATGTTTAGAATAATGGTAATATTAGATATGGCCACATTTTAACAAAGTGTGAAGGTAATGTGCACGAGATTGGTGCATAATGAAATTACAGCTTCCAGCAATGAGTATGAGAGGAGAGCCAGTTTGATCTAGTAGTGAAGGCACAAGCCTAGAAACCAGGAGGCTGGGAGTTCTAGTCCTGCCTTATGCACCAAAGCTAAGTGGGTGACTTTGGGCCCACGTATCTCTTAGCCTATAACATCAGGCTCGGGTAACATGTCAGTTGGTCAATTTCTGTCACAATCTCTGAAAAAGAAGTTTTTGGGGGGTGTTATTTGGGGGAAGATGCTAGGAAAGGGGAAAAAAAGGAGAAGGGAAGATGAGATATAAAATTATAGAAATTTAGATTTAGGAATGGCGAGTTCCTGCTTAGCACAGGAGTTCAAATTAAAATATTTTGTGACTTGATGATGATTATGATGAAGATCTTGTGGTGGTTTTTTTTTCATTTTAAAAGACAGAAGTTATTTTAAAGAAAAAATGGAAGGGGAATGCTTGGTTTTAAAAGATTTTCTGTGAGGATATATTGTTGAGGTTTTATCATTAATATCACATGGGGACTGGCACATGTCTGGAACTGAAGTAACTATTAGGAGGATAAGAGAAGAAGCAATGTCCTCTTTTAGGTCTGTGAAAGTGTAATGGTACTGCAGCAACTGGTTGCATCTGCTCAGGAGCTGCTCTGCAGTAAAACTGTTTGGTCCTACCATTCAGTGACCCAGGACTTTGTTTTTCCTTTTCTCTCTTGGGTTTTTTTTGGGGGGGGGGGGATTAGGTAAAAAACATGGAGAAATGAGAACCGATAATATCTATTGCTCCCTTTATTATCTTTCCTAAGCCTTTGACAAGACATTTGTTTTTTGTTGCAGCATAGCTATCCCTTTGGGAAATGTTATTTTAATAATTTTCAATATATATCACATGATCTTGCTTCATTTTGCACTTTTGCACCCTTGCATCCAAGAGAGATGTCACTTTTTCTTTCTCCAATAACACTGTAAAATAAAATTATCTGTGATCCTCTAAATATTTTTGTAGTATTTATTTTTATGTTCCAGGTACTATGACAATAAATGACTGCAATAAAAGGCAAGTTTACTTTTCCTTTTTAGCAAGAGAATATCATTTGAGGTATGGAGTTTGAGACAATGTTCATGGATATAAAAGTTTGATGGATAATATTATGTAAGTCAAGTGGAATATACATTTAATTATTATTATCAGTAGAAGCATATGGTAACTATGAGAATAGTATTGATGATTGTATTGACATATGCGTTTCTAAATCTGCCTGTAATTATTGGGACTGCTGTTTGAATTAACATTTACAATTGACATTGGTATTATTCATTCTGTACTTTTATTCCATCAATTATAATGATTTCTGTAGTTGAAGAAAAATGTCTTAAGTTGTTGCATTATGTACTAGAACAAAGCACGAAACATTTTCTTTGGAACAGTTTCACCCAGAGGCAAAAATATCCCTTTTTCTCTTAAAGGCTAGTCAAGATCTAGTTATTTTGGAAGGTTAGAATGTATTGTCCTGAATGAGATGCAGTACCACAAATGTTGTATTTTAGGATGAGATAATTATAGTAGGACACATACATTTTGTCACTGTTCATTGTTTTTTTGTAATTATGTGTATTTATTGAGTTGTAAGCTATTTGGATTTGGTTAAGGCTATATAAAAGTCTAATAAATAATAGGAAGATTATGTGTAATGAATTTGATAATTAATCTCTCTAGCCTACTCTTGTAGGCCATAGTATAGTTCTGATCAGAGGGAACAAAGTCTCTAATAAAAGTCTGATCCAGTGCAATGATTTAAGAGGCAAGGAGCCTGTTCATAGAACTAGGATCTTTGGTTGCAAAGTCTATACACAAAATATGACTTTGAGGCCTTTGCCGAAAGTAATCCTGAGTCATGATTTCATTGGGAAAAAAAAAGAGTTTTTGCTTGAAATGTGATGTGATTCTAGTCTGGTATGACTCATTTACATCTGCACTAGAAGTTGAAGTCATTGAGTAATGAGCAAGCAAATTACTCAAATGTAGAACAGTTGAAACATGGAATTATTCCAATTATAGTTCTAATATGATGCAATTTTCCCACTGATAAGCATGCATATGTGAACTAGCCAAATTGGACTCATTATTCTGAAATGCCAATTAAATTATTTATATTGTACCATTTTTTCTAATTCACACTGATAGAAATAATTAATTTTAAAATAATTTATTATTAGTTGAGTTCTCATATGTACATATTCCATTCTCTTTTCTAACCAGTTAGAATTCAAGTAATTGTTTTAATAACTGTAAACTGAGCTTTCTAACAACAGGAAGGATGAGCTGATGTTACACCAAACTCCTTTAAATATCTGTCTCTATCTTGAGTAGAGTTCTGACTTGTTTCAGTTCTAAAGCACAATTCCTACTGACTTCATCAACAGTAATAATCTTTCTAGGTATAGAAATTAAATGACCAAGAGCTTACCTCATACAAAAAGAAAAAGAATAATCTTCCAGAACACAACCAAAACCATGTTTAACATGTAAAGCATGTGTATTACTTATTATTCACTGTACTTTTCTTTCTTGTGATTTGTGAAGACTCTCTTTCTCTGTCTGTATTTAAAAAGTCTAGTTAATTCCAAATGAGGAATAGCTTTTCTCAGAATTGAACTCCAATTATGTCCCAAGAGATAATAAGATAATAATGTTAATGAATATTCCTAGAATTCTTTTTCAGAGTTGTGTCTGTACCATTATTTGAGGGGTGGGGAAGACTATATGAAGGGACACACCAGAAAAGGATTTTAAAACTATTTTTATTCATAAAAGCATGATCAAAAGTAATCAGGGGAAAGAACTGTCTGACCAGCAAGGTATCAAGAGCAGATGGCAAGAATATAGAAAAGAGCTGTATGGCAGCAACGAAGAGACTCAGCCCCCCTCCCCACTGGAAGAAAGTGTGTGGGCAATGAGTCAACTGCCAAACAAAAAGATTTCAGGTGTTGCTATCCCTACAGAATTGGTGAGGCCTGTACACCCACAATCACCACAGCCTTGTGCCAGAAAATCTGGGGAATGAATAATGGCCACAGGATCAGAAACAATCAGTATTCGTTCCATTGTCAGAAAGGGGTGACTCCAAGGATTGCTCCAATTACCACACAATTGCTCTCATCCCTCACGCTAGCAAGATTCCCCTTAAGTTCATATAACAACTTCTGGTGCTGACCATTGAAAGACCAGGTGGTCAAACTGCCTTCAGAAGAAGTGATGACAGTTGTGACCATACTGCAAATCTATGCTGGATCGTGGAAAAATCTCAAAAACATCAAAAGTCAGTCTATACCTCCTTTACTGACTACAAGAAAGTCTGTGATTGAGCTAATCATGATCAGCTGATCAGCTGTGGAGAGACTTAGAAGGCCTGGGGTCACTAACACATCTGGTCAAGTTGGTGTAGTCATTGTACTCAAATCAGGAAGCCACTGCTTGAACACCATATGGAGACACTGATTGATTCAAGATAGAGAAAGGAGTGTGGTAAGGCTACATTCTTTCAGATTTCTTATTCAATCTGTATGCTGAACTGATTACAAGTAAGCTGGATCCTGAAGAATTAAAAAAAGGGAGAAAAATTGGAGGGAGGAACATCTATAATCTTCATTATGCTGATGATACAGCTCTCTTTTTAGAAACTAAAGAAAGTCTAAAACATATGATCATAAGGATTAAAGAAGAAAGTGGCATCTTCCTGCAAGGAACGGATATGTCAAAATAACAATTGACAGTGAAGAGATTAATGTGTGCAAAAATTCACTTTCTTAGGATGCAGATTGATCAAAGTGGTGAAAAAGGTCCAGAAATAAAGTGTCATATTGCCCTGGGTTGCACAGCAATGCAATGATAAGCATGAGTCAAGTGTGGAAAAGCAAGGATATCAGCCTGGCAACTAAATGCAGATTAGTTTGCATTATTGTGTTTCCCATAGCTATCTACCTTGGACCATGAAAAAAAATTAAACAAGAGGAAAATCAATTTGTTCAAGCTGTGGTGTTGGGGTGGGCTCCTTGGAAAACAAAGGAAATAAACAAGTGAGTACTGGACTGTATAAAATCAGATGCATTACTGGAAGGCAAAAATCAGAAAATTCTATCTTTTTTCGGCCATGTAATGTGCTCAAACTCACTGGAAAAGGCAGTTATGCTTGGAATGGTCAGCAGTAAAAGGAAATGAGGAGACCAAAACCCACAGTGGCTAGACACCATCAAAGCCAATACCAGCCAGAGCATAAAAAAACCTGAAAATATTCATTTAAAAAAATTGGAAAATATGTGGAGAGCTGGTCCATAGAATCACTGTGAATTGGAGTTGATTGAACAGATAGCATCATCATCGTATGTTATATTTCTAATACAGTCTTGCAAGTATTTTACAAAGATGTGTCCCTTAAGTAAAGAGATATCGGATAGATATAGATACAACTAACATTATTATGTTAGTGTTGCCAATATAATCAACAGGTCTTTATTAATAATATATTAGATACCCTGCTTCTGTCATGTTAAATGTATTTGGTGGGAGCTACCATATAATGAAAGTGATAAATATATTTACCATTCTTTAAACAACCTACAAATTGCATAAATTACTTCCTGGCCTATTTTCAGACTATAGGAAAATTAATGAATTAATGTCCACTTTCCAATTTGTAATATTTACTAAGTTTTACTAAGTCTTCCCATTTCCATGTACCAGTTTGACAGTCCAAACTTATGTCTACTCAGCAGTAACACTCATTAAATTAAGTAGGATGTGTTCCTCAGGTAATTGTTCATAGGATTAAAGTCCTGGTAATCTGTGATCTAAAGCAGGGATCGCCAACCGTTTGGACTTCAGGGACCACCAAATTCATAATTTTAAATCCCGCGGACCACTAATATGGATTTTGACTGACAGTGGCTTGCTGACGTTGGTGGGAAAGTTGGTCCCATATTCCAGNNCTGCAGTAGTCACAGGACTGGCCCTTTGGATTCTAAAGCGAAAGAAACAGTGGCTTTGCAAAGTTTTACTATTACTCACCAAGCCACAAATCTTTTCTTAGAAATCACCAAATCTGACTACTTACAGTACAATCTTGTATTAGGATGATTTTGCAAATTGCTAGCATTGAGAAGACCATTAAATTCCACAGTAATTCACATTAGAAGTTTTTCAGTCAGAAACCTGGTCCAAAAAGAAAAAAAGCACCTCTAAGTGAACTGAATTAAGCAGATTATTAAATAAGTGTTAATTTGTTCTTTCCCTTTGCTTTCCTGCTTGAATTAAATAATTGGAAGAAAAGATGTGAATGCCACCAGCAGAACTGCAAGTGGAAACTTAAAGAGTAAAAATAATTATTAGGTTCTTCCCCATGAGTGTTTTTCTGAATTAAAACTGAAGTAGCACTGAGAATTGTACATTGCAAATATTGTATATGGATGGCAAAAGTAAATGTCGGTTTTCTTCTTTTTATAATATATCTAAAAATAATACTCTATCAGGGTGTTATGTTTACTACCTGTAAGATTAGACATTGCAAGAGCTATTTGTGTCTCTTTAAAACATTACATATGGTTAAATATTTATTTAGCAGAAGTTTTTGTCATTCTGTGATATAGTTGTTTCTGGTGAAACTCCACGTTTCTCTGTAGCTTCCATACATATATTAAAAATAATGTAAGTGCATGTTTTTTTTTAAAAAAATAGGGAACTATACATTGATCAATGAACAAGAAAAACGAACAGGAGTCTTTTGTGGGAGAATTCAGTCAACTTCAAACAGTATGAACAGTGAAGAAAACTTTGTTCTGAATTCAACTATACATGCTAGAAATGCAAGGTTGCAGAGAGAGTTTCGACACTGGAACATATCAGGGAAGGTGAGAAGTTGTTCAATGGTATGGGTGAAGCTCCTTAAGAGGGCAGAAAAGGAAGTGAATCCCAAGAACACAAACTAGAAGATAAGTGAAAGCATGTGTCCCAGCAAAGCAAGAATATTAGGAGGCATTCAGTGCCATTGGGAGTTCAGAAATAGATCCCCATTTTTGAAGACAATCCTCTGCTACCTGATGAAGCCTTGTCAATCCTAGCTTTTGGGGAGACTGGGTCCTTTGAGTTGAAGGGAAATGAAACCCTAGTTGGCAATCATTGTACTATTAGTGGATGGAAGAAGCTGCAAGTTGGGTAAGATAAGAAGAGAATAAAATCAGGGGTGGGCTGATTTGCACCAGTTCGGGCAAACTGGATGTTAATTTTACACCTGGTTCACTGAACCAGTTCAGCTGACTGGCTGGCCCTGCCCACCCCGGCCCGGCCCTCCCAGGAGTCTCCACATGGCCCATTTTGGATCCCAGGTAAGTGCAGGGCAAGCAGAGAGGCTTGGGGAGGGTGAAAAATGGGCCTCCCGGAGGCTCTGGAAGGCCAGAAACAGGCTTGTTTCCAGTCTCCAGAGAGCCTCCAGAGCCTGGTGAGGGGGAAACGGGCCTCCCAGAGGCTCAAGGAAAGCTGCTGGAGCCTGGGGAGGGGGAAAATGGGCTTCCTGGAGGCTCCAGAAGGCCAGAAACAAGCCGCCTGCTGTTTTTTCTGGCCTCCTCTGGAGGGCCTCCGGAGCCCGGGGAGGCCGTTTTCATGCTCCCGGAGGCTAGAAGAAAGTCTCCGGAGCCCGGGGAGGGCGAAAACAGCCCCCCTACTATGGTGCAGGAGGCTGAGTAGGCCACACCCATCCTGACCACACCCACCTAGCAACCGGGCAGAAAACTGGTTGCTAAATTTTTTGAAGCCCACCCCTGGATAAAACACTTAGCTAATTTAAATCAATCCAAGTCTCCAGGTCTATAATGGTATGTAGGAATGAAAGGCACAGATATAGAATAGAGAAGACTTGGCTTGACGGTATAATGAAAAGGATCTGCATGTTCTCTAGGAGATCAAAAGTTAAATATGAGATTCCAGTGTGATGCAGCTACTAAGAAGACAATTTTGGTATAAACTAATAGAAGCAGATTCCAGATAATGGAAAATAATTGTCCCAGCCTTCTCTGTTTTGGTTAGGCCCTACATAGAATACTACATCCTTGGGACTTCAATCTAAAAATGGCATCAGCAAGCTAAAATTAGTTCAGAAAAACCAAGATGAGAAAGGAACTGAAAACTGTCCCAAGACAAGCAGTTAAAGGAATTAGGTATATTTAGATTGCAGAGGTAAAAACTGAGGGGACATGTGATAGCAGCCTTCAAATATTTGAAGGGCTATCATAGAGATGGGGAAGTGGATTCTTGTCTGTTGCCCCAAATGGAAGGACCAGAACCAAAAGGTTGAAACTACAAGGAAATATATTCTGGTTAGGAGGACAAGAGCTGCTAACTCTTGTCTAGGGCTATATCATGAAGTGATATGTTCACCTTTACTGGAGGTTTTCATCTAGATAGCTGTCTGTCCAAAATGCTTTAGAAGATTCTTCACTAAGTAGTCTGAGACCCCAGTATTATGATCTTACGAAAATCTGTCCATGGAATTACGTATCTGAATGCTGGTTCAATGAAAACAATTCTTTCTGCATGTGAAAAACCAGTGTTTTTTCTAGTGAGCTTGGCTGAATCTCTTCTAGCAAAGAATCTCTTCTTATTTGATTTGTGAGGTGTCTCTCTGTGTGTGTGGGTATGTGGAAGGAAGTCCACTAGTGGGAGCCTTTATATGTGGTAACCCATTTCACACATCTGTGAAACTATCTAGGAAAAGATACAGTATGTGATTCTTCTAGTTGTGTGCATTGGCATTTACTGTGGTGGTTTGGCAATATGAGCAACTAGGCTGTGTACATTGTGCCCCTCTTTATAATAATGTAATAAAACTTTTTTTATCCTGCTGCTGAAGGAAAAATAATATACAAGAATACAATGGTAAAATGTCCCTTTCAGTGCAGAATTATTCTTTAATCAATAATTGTGCTGCATTCTAAGGAGACAAAAATGCTCTTGAATAAAAATGCTCTTGAATAAAAAATTTCTACCTGCAAATAAAAATTTCTCTAAGAGATTGTCTTCAAAACATCATTTCTTCTTATAGGAGGCATTTAGGTTTGAACATTAAGTTTCTGTAATTTATTAGTCTGGGATTTTTAAAGGAGCAATATCTTCTATTATTCCTGGTAGTGACAGTGGAGCATCTTGTACATTTGTTTTGCCTTAAATATGACTTTATCAACTTAGGATGCTTGGGGTTTTCTTTGACAATGACTTTTTTGGTTGTTGATGAAAAGAACAAAAGGAATAGATTTCTTGAAAATGCTTGGCGTTATTGAGAATTCCATTTTGTTACTAGATTATTGTAAAAAAATAATACAATAAAGAAATAAAAGGTTCTGAGATCTGACAACAAAGATGGAATATTTACATCGCTTGATATCACCTGAAGCACAACTTCATTCAGTAGTTCACCCAGTCAGCAAATAAATAGCAATGATGTCCCCGCAGGTATGATGCTCTTCCATTACTTTGTAATGCTTCATGCATTTGATCATGACTCTCTTGAAGTAAATTCATTTTTTCCTTCAGTTTTCAACTCATTTTATTTAGACGAACATTCAACTGAAAAAACAACAACCCATGAGATATAGTTCTTGGGGTTCTTGAAGGAAGGATGAGATACAAATATACAAAATACTTTTGCAGATAATTAGAAAAAGAAAAGAAAAATAGTTTGAGACATTAAAAATAAACATGATCTGTAGGAATATTTTAAAAAAGAAACAGTTGCTAATACTTTAAATCCAAGAGCTTGGCTAAAATGAGAGCTGGAATCTCTTAGGTGACAAACATCACCAAACAACTCTACTGTATTTCAGTCACACAGATGTCTTTTCATGTTAAACAAACTGGATGCTCAGAGGGTGTGAAAATGAATGGTATGGCTGTGAGGTTTTTGCATTAGCATATTTTTGCATACATTTATGTTGAAGGAAAATAAAATGCAATTTGAAAAAAGAAAACCATTTGGATTTGCATGAATGCTATTCTGGGTAATTATTTTGTCATTAATGTGTGAGAAGTCTTATCCGGCAATAAGATGACAAATGGCATTACGAAAGGGAGATTCTTTCCCAAATAAAATTCTTCTCCACTATAAATCAATCTTAGATCTTGCCAAGTCCCCTTTTTAATTGTCACTTGGTTGCCAATGGTAAAAATGAAACAAAGGTGGGTGTTGATTTAGGTAAAACCCCACTGGTGTGTTAAAAGCACTGCAAACTTTAATCAAATGAAATCAAATCTATACGTATCCAATCTGCTGCAATATAAGAAGCCTAAAGTTCTGTACAATTTTTGACCATTTGAAGAAATACGTCTCCCATTTTTCATCCCTATAGATGGCTTCATATTTGTTCTTGATTCAGACACAAACTCTTCATCCATATGTTCAAAATCATTCTTATTCTTTTATTTCTCTGTCCTCATATCCTTCTAAACATATATGTTCCAGCTCTAAATCCCTCTAGTGTTGTCTCCCATCTAAAAAGAAAATCACCTTCCTTGTAAATGTTCTGCTCTTCTTCTAAGGTGACTCATTCCTTTTGTCTTTCTCTCTCTCCAGTAATTTTATTAAAAATTACAATTACAAAGATAAAAACTAATACATACTAAAAAATATAGAAGGTGTAGAAAAAAATAGAAAAATAAAAGGAAAAACAACTATATAGTAAAGAAAAAGAAAATGAATCTATAAAGTAATTTCTTCTCCATTCATCACAAATATAAGCAATTTTAGCAAATGATCTCAAGTCCTTAAATAGGTAAAGATAAAGATTTCCCCAGTCCAGTCATGTCCGACTCTAGGAGGGTGGTACTCATCTCTTGTTTCTTGGCTGAGGGAGCCAGTGTTGTCTGAAGACATTTCCATGATCATGTGGCCAGCATGACTATTGTCATGCCCCTGTCAGAGTCTGAATCTGAGGAGTAAAACGAACAGCTGATAGGGTGTGGGAGTATGGCTCCATTGGCTGTGGAGGAGGCTG
>AZIM01000565.1:706373-716996 GCA_000516915.1 Ophiophagus hannah | reverse complement strand
AAAGCATGTAAAAATGCAAGTAGAGAAATAGGGACCACTTTGGTGGGAAGGTAACAGCGATCCCCCTGCTGTGTGCCATGTGTCTGCGCATGCGCGCACGATCCCCACACCGTGCGCCTCTGTGCACGAGCATGCGATCCCCACGCCGAATGCCATGTGTCTGCGCTTGAGCGTGCAATCACCCTCCACGCCATGCGTCTCTGCGTGATTACCCCCGTGCATGCATGCCAGATACCCGACAATCAGCTGTTGGGCACCGGCGTGCATGCATGCGCAGTGGGACTCTTCCAGGTGAGCTCTTGCGTGCCGGCAGAAGTGGCTCAGTGTGCCACTTCTGGCACGCATGCCATAGGTTTTCCAACATGGTACTAGCATGTATGTGCGAGGGGAACCTTTACCTTTACCTTTAATCAAAAGTGGAGGAAGAAAAGCATCCTTTTTCCTTTCTGTATCCAAATGTTTGCACTGGAGATGCAGTTGGGCTGCCTGACCTCTGACCTCACCTCTGCACTTCTTCCATAGCCAAGTATATTTTGCTGGTCAAAGAACTCCAGAACCTGCCAGTACATCAACGCAATCACATGCTGCAGATGATGCCGCTAAGCTTGGCTGAGAAGCGCAGACTCAGGTAAGTGCCTTTAATCCTTGTTAGTGTTCTGGCCCTAAGCTGCTTTTGGAGGATAGAATCTACCTCACTGCTCTCCCTCCCAAAAACAACTTTTGCTATGTTTTAAGTTCACTTCTCCCCCTCCCTCTCCTCCCTCACCACCTCTCTTACAGACAGGATTCAAGTGGGCATTCAGGCACCTTGAGGAAACCCAAGCCAACGGGTCGCTTGTCTTACTGCAGCTGGATTAAATATCACATCCTCATAGTAAGCCATGTATCCCACTTGACTTTTATTGTGGCAGGTGAGAAATAAGTAGACTCAGAGGACACTACTATGAGAAGGGAAACTCACTGGAGTCTTTCTGTGAAATTTGTGACTATTCAGAGAGTTGGGAAAAGTACCCTAGAAGGTCTTTTTGTCAATTCTTGATATACTTATCAAGAAGGCATTAGCAAGTTTTAGGAGGATCTTTCTAGGTCACTGCATTGAATATGAAGCAGGGGGTTTGCTGTTTGCCAAATTCTGGTGAACAGGATGGGAAAAGTGGCTTTTGGTTCAAACAGGCTCAGAAAAATAGGCTAGAGCTTTTGGGAAAATAGGAAAAGGGGCTGCTGTGGTCTTCTTGCCAAGAAATATAACTTTCCAGGCAAATAGAAATAATCCCTACTTGGAGGCATGGGATGTTTCTTCACTCCAGTGGAAGCTGCAAATCCTTCTGTTCAGCAACAATTTTTATAACACAAAAAGGAGACAAGAAGTATGGCACTCCTTTTACAATCTGAGTTCCTGGAAGACTTCTGTTTCCACATATTTTAATGTTGTTTGCTAATAGTGTTCTGGGCTTGAAAAAGAGTCAATTAGCACACTTTTCCATTGTGCTAAAAGTTGTTTCAAACATTTAATTTTCTGCAGTACTCCCTTCAAGTAGGTAATTGCAATCCCTATTTCTGCACAATAAGACTTGAGAGAGTTTCTCATAATGAAGTCTGGGGTGACATGTTTCTGATACAAGTTAGACTATACTATTATTTTCTGTCAAATAAAAGGGATTGGATGGTTACTCCAAAGTCATCCTCCTGCCATGTTTTCATCTGAATTTGACTCTATATCCATTTTTCTTGCAGGGCTTCCGGAATTTTTGGTACAATCTGCTGTCCTTCATTCCTATTCTCCAGCCCTGGCATTATTCCCTCAAGGAGATCAGTGGCCGCTTTGGCTCTAGCATCCTCTCCTATTTCCTGTTCCTCAGGACGTTGCTCTTCTTCAATCTCTTTATGTTCCTGATCCTGCTGGTCTTTGTAGTTGTTGTGCAGGCTGCTTTCCCTTCTGCCATACCCAACAGTGTGGCTTTCACAGGATCTGATCTCTTAACTGGAGCAGTGAGTATTCCTGAAATCCGATAGCTTTCCTTTACTCAACAGAGTGTACTCAACAGAGTACTCGACAGAGTGTATCACTAGTAGTTGTGAATACTTATCTTGACATATTTTCCTCTAATCTGTCCAGTTGCACATCAGAAATGTTTGCTTTGCCCATGAAAAGATGGTTTAAAAATCCAGATAAAGCCTGATTCCTGCACTATGAGACAAAATGGGAAATATAAGCTATTGGTGTCTATCAATTTTGCCTTTGACTTTCAGTCCATAACCTTCTACCAGAGTCAAACTTATGCTTGCCAATCTAACAGATTAAATTGCCATAGTGAACTACATATCTATTTACTTTTAGTCTGTAGGAACATATCTGGATGGTTGATAGATACCTGTTCACTACTAATGCTTCTACTTGTAGTCTGTATTCTGGAAATGTGAACTTGTTCCAGAAACAAAAAAATACAGGAAATCCCCAGGTTACCAGCATACCCTTAGCGAATGTTCGAAGTTATGCAATAAGCGCCCCCTAGTGTTTACGAACAAGTCCCGAAACTACGAATCTTGTAGCATCATCGCAGTTGTTTGACCGTATGAGCAACTGCAGAGGCTCTGCAACACTTGTCCTGAATGTTGCAGGCAGAAATGGAGACCTCTGGAGGTCTTGTCCAGCATGTTGCAGGCCAAAATAGAGGTTCGGAGGGGCCCCACTGAAACTCCATTTCGGCCTGCAACGTGGCGGAGGAGACCTGCGGAGGCCCAAACGGAGCTGCAGAGGGGCGCACATGGCTGAGAGGCTGGAGAGGAGACTGCTTGCTAGATCTTCGCATTATAAGTGACCCGGTGTGGCAGTTTGGGTGGGGGGAAAGCAATTGTGGGGAGCATGAGATATTTCAGTGGTTCAGGGAGGCCTTGGGTGGTCTTAGGCAGGTGGCCTGTTCCATCACTACTTCCCCCCCCCCAGCCTTCTGGACCCTCATGTGCACTTAACGAGGCTTGCATTTGATTAACAAATGTGCAGCCGAAAGGAGGGAGTGATCCCTTTCAAGGTATGTGATTCACTCCCATGAATCCTCGGGTTATGAATAGAATGGGCAGGCTCCATTACATTTGTAACTCGAAGACTACCTGTAGTGTTTGGAATAGCCCAAGGGGTATAGTTACTTCTATGTGATGTTGGCATCTCTGTAAGACCATTTCCATGAATAATCTGTGGCTGTGATTTTAATAAAGAGTGAAATATGGTTTCAGCCAGGGCCATCTTCTTCAGGAAAGAATAACCCTCCAAAGGATCCAAAGGATTGACAATAATGTATTTTCTTCACAGGGCTACTTCAGTCACACACTGATGTATTATGGCTACTACAGTAATTTCACACTGAATGCCCCTGATGCTTCTGAGGCTAATAGCACCCATTACAGGCAACACACGCATAGCCAGATGTCCTACAATATGCCTTTGGCTTACCTCTTTGTTACTGGAAGCGCCTTCTTTGGAATCTGCTTTCTCTTGATCTACAGGTGAGATGAGATGCCTACTATCTTCCCTTTGCATAAGAGCCCAGCTGATCCTTTCTTTTCTGCCTGGGATAAGACTCGCCTTCCTAAATGCATTTAATGTGTACTTGCATCCCTTTCAGGTAGGATTTAAATAAACATTACTTTCATCATTACCCCAAGTGGTTTCCTCCTACCTATCAATATTTATTTTTCTTGGCTGTGATTCAGCACCAGGGAGAGGAAGCTCTGCTGCTCACCCAGACTTTTGTATTTCAAGAGCCCTGCCCATCTGGACCAAGAGCAAAGGATTGTGGGACAGCTTAGTGGAATCAGACTGATATATAGGATTGCTACTAAGAAAATAAAAGAAATGGTTACTCAGAAATTAGCCTCACTGAATTTGTGGGGGATCTTATTTCTGCAACATAGGATTTTATTTGCAAATCTTGTGTAATTTACACATACATTATTTGAACATAAATATTGTTGATTATTTCAAAACAATTTCAGACTTCTTAATATGATCATTTAAAACAGGGTTTAAATAATTAAATAACTTGATATTCATCATTTTCAAAATGCCATTTTTTCAGAGAAATTGATATCAAATACTCTAACATTTCTGTTATAGCAATAGGAAGAGGTAACAATATTCCTATTATAGCTTTTCCAGTGCTCTTAGCAATCTTGCCTCAGGCAATTTACTCAAATTTATAATATTAAGCTTATCTACAATCTTACATACGCATACCTGCCTATTAAATACAGTGAAATTTGCCTATAGCCCTGCCAGTCTTTCACCAGACAGTTAATTCCATGCTTGAGTGACCAGAAAGGCTCTTCCTTGGAGAACAGTTTAAAATTGATGCTTGTCTAACCAGCAGATACTGATGGCTTTTTCCCCCCTCCTCAGTGTGTCTCACTCCTTTGGGGAAAGTTACCGTGTAGGCAGCGCATCAAGTAACCTGGCAGTCAAAGTCTTCTGTTCCTGGGATTACAAAGTGATTCAGAAACGCTCAGTCCAACTCCAGAGCGAGAACATTCGCACCCATCTGAAGGTAAGTGCTGAACAGAGCTGTGCAGTCTGTGAAAATGGAAGAACTAAATTAACTGGGAAATAAAATCTCCAGTGTTAGTGAAACAGAGAATAGAAATGAGAAATCAGGTTTATTTGAGAATACATTTGAAAGATATGGTGTAGTGTCTTTTAATGCTGAATACACCCAAATCTTCATCTTCACCAAAGCTTCTGCAAGTAGGTTAGCTATCAATTCAGCCTGCCATCCTGCCTGCTGCTACAGCCCTAGTGTGCAAAGGAAGGGGAGTAATCCCAAACTTCCCATTATATCCTTTGGCTGAATGCTTAGAGTGTTTCAAGTTAAGTTCTAATCTAATTGAATGCTTGAGCTATTTTCTTCTTTCTCTTATGGCTAACTACCTCAACCATGCTAGCAATAGTACCATCCCATGTGGTGCCGAAAATGTTTATTGCCCTTCATAATACAGGGCATTTTACTGAACAAGAATCAAACCTACTGCCCTGAACCTATGATGTTCCCTGTCTCAACAACAGTGAGGACAAAGGAATTCTGTCTGCAAGAAATAAATATGCATAGTGCATTTTACAGGGGGGACAAGAGAAAAATGGAGCGGTTTGTATGTGCCAGTGTGCCTCTTCATTCTGAAACTGTAGACAGAGAGAGCAATTTGCAGCTTTTGGCCTCTGCAAGCAGTCAGATCAGTCCTTTGGCAAGGAGCTATCTGCCCCTTACTTGGCAGGTTGAGAGGGGGAGAAGGGTGCAGTTGCTAGTGATATGTCACTGACTAGATTATACTGCATGAAAATTTGATCCTCATACCAACAACAGCAACAACAAAAATTTCCCATCCTATCTGTTTAGCAACAGAGAGGACATGGGCAGAATAGGAAACCTGGCTTATTCATACTCAGTGGCAAAGCCTTCTCAGAGTTGTAGTACTGAGCATTAATAGAGAAATGTAGATTGCATCCAAGGTAAGACATTACGTTCCCTAGAGGTTTCAATATAATTCGCCTGAAGCTTGTCTTTTCCTGTAATTGCCTATTTTTGTTTACATCACATTCCCACTTAAAGCCCACAGTTCACTTTTGAAGCTCTAATCCCTCTCCAGAGATTTCCTTTACGAAAAATCAGTGCTGACTTCTCATTCATTCGGAATCTTCTTGTGTAAGACATAATTGTACTGTTATACTTTCATGATTGAGTCACGTGCTTAATCCCTTTTAATCATGAACTGAGCTCTCTCCCCCCTTCTCTCTCTCCCCCCCCCACTCTCTCTGTATATGTATCCTGTCTTCTTTTTTTTTTCAGGAGTGTCTGGCTGAGCAGAGGCTAGAATCCTGTTTAAGCTTTTCTAAGAAACTGCAGGAACTCGTAATCTTGCTGGTGGCCTGGACTGTATCCCTGAGCACTGTTGCAGGCACTGCCATTGGTATACACTACTTTTCTGAATACGTACACCAGGTATGTGAGCAATTGGTTCCCTGTTCAGATACCTGCTCCTGCTTCCTGGGCGAGAATCATGAGAATGAGATTATTTTCTGCAGCCTCTGAGAAAGGGAAGTCAAAACAGGCAAGATGGCGGTTGCAGCAGGCACGTACAAAGGGGCAGGAATTCAGTTGCATAGCTGCAAATGCTGTCTTGCCTGTTTTTATCCTTCTTGGGAGATGCCACTACTCTGCACACTTATACCAATAGCAGTAAGTCTTGAATTCATGCATTTACAGTATATATTGCCATAGGCATCTATCACAAAATCTCCCCCCCCCCCAAATCTGCACAGACTTGTCCAGGCAATGTCTGAAAATAAGACACAATTGAACTGAAGAAAAAAGATTAACAACAATGTTTATGGTCAGAAAGCTATTATTGGACAGATTAAAATGTAATTTATACATCAATGAAGAAAATAAATGCATGTAATAGAGCATAGGTCAGGGTTGTAATAGAGTGATCTTTCCCAGCCTTGCATTCTCCAGTCATATTGTTTTCTTGTTCCCATCATACTCAGCCAACATTTCATGCTTGCTTTGGCCAATGAGAGTTGTAACTATAGATAACAAACACACTGTGGTTATACCTGGCTTCTATAAAATAGCCATTCTTGTGAATGAAATTGAACTCTTAGTTTCATCAATAAACATAACTGGGGCCAAGAGCATTGAGCTACCATCAGCCACCTTAACTGCAGTGAAAGAAGCTCCTTTCCAAGATGACTGTATCAAACAAACAGTAGTTCTTCAGTCATCATGGAATTATTGCACATGCTCTGCTAACTAATTACAATGGCTCAGCTTGTCTATAGGGATTTGAGCAAAAGTTCCATTTGAGGGGAAATCCCCATGTTCCATATCGACAGTTCCATTTGTACTGACCGTGGACATTTTCCTCGTGATTTCATGCATTCTTTGGGCATGTAATGCATCGAGTAGCCAGGCAGCATGGTGCACTGATTAAGATGTTGGACATGGACCAGGGTAACCAGACTCTGCTCAATCATGGAGCTCATTGCATGACATAGAGCCAATCACCTTAGCCTATCCCAATTGCCTTACAGTATGGTGTGGGAAAGCTAGTTTGGTCTAATGGTTAACGCAGCGGGCTAAAAAGCAAGAGGTTGTGAGTTCAAGTCCCACCTTAGCCATGACCTGCTATCTAGGTGATCTTGGATCAATCAATCTCTCTCAGCCCAACTCACCTCACAGGGNNNNTGTTGTGGGGAAAATAGGAGGAAGAAGGTAAGTTGCATATGTTTGCTGCCTCGAGTTATTTGTAAAAATAATAAGGATGGGCTGCAGATAAAGAATAATAGCATCAGGGAGGACTCTTTCTATGCTGTCTTGGTTTCCTAGTGAAAAAGTGGAATATAAATGCATGTGAATGATTTCTTCCTCAGGTTCTGCATGAAGAGTTTTTGAAAAACAGCCATGCTGGGAAAGAATTGTTGCTCCTGGCTCTGCCTCTGGTTGTGTCTCTCATTAACTTGCTTATGCCGTATTTGTACAACCTCCTGGCTGCATGGGAGAAACAGGAATCTCCAGTCCTGGAGGTGTACGTTGCCATTAGCAGGTAATACAAAATCTCAGGGTGGACGGGGCTCAATGCATATCGCATTGTTGCAATATTATTACTCGTTTATAAAAGGGACTTAAAAGCCATTTCCACTAGCAGAATTACCCAGGGAGAGCTCAGCCCTCAATGCCTTTCTTTTTCATTCCCCATAAAACAATCTGTGCAGTCCAGTCAGAAGCATGTGATAGGACAAGAGGCAGAAGTGAACTAAATCATGGCAGAAGTGAACTAAATCATGGTATACATAATTTTGTAATAGAAAGAGCCATGTGTACCTTTGTTTTTACGGTGTAGCTAGAAAAGAAGAGGCACCTGGGGCTTAATCTGCTTTCTTCTTGTTCTGTCCACATTTTGCCTCCTTGCACAAATGCAGGATAAAAGAGGTCTTCCTTGCTCCAGGTGTCAGCTGGAGGGAGGCAAGAGAAGCAGGGTGAGAGAATACCCGATGATGATTCCTGTGATCGGAAAGTAAACTTTTTCTTAAGCAATACTTCTATTTCTTTTCCCCCAGGAATTTAATTCTCAAAATGGTCATCTTGGGCCTACTGTCCTACCGTTGGCTGAGTTGGAAAGTGACATCTTCAGAGATTCAGGTCAGTGCAGATCTGAAGTAATTCAAGACTGTTCCTGGAATGGTTCAAAAAGGGTTAGTGGCTCTGCCCCTCTGGTTCAACCATGAATCAATGGTTTTAGGGGTTGAAGAACAAAGGAGCTTTTCTCTTGGTCAATCCAGTGTGTGTTATGCCAGAACAACAACTCGTGACTGCCAGTTATGAAGAGAGAAAGGGCCTTTAGAACGTGAAGGAGTTCTGCAGTGAGTAGCTTTTCCCATTGAATAAGACTGGTCATCCAGACTAAGTGTGGCTTTTCTCTTGGGCCATAGGCTGTGGTGAGTGGGTTGAGGATATGAAATGAGCAAGCACGCGCACGCACACGCGCACACACACACACACACACACCCAATATGGGAAGAAGCAGACGGTTCCTTTTTCTTTGTGGGCACTTTTTGTTAAAACTTGGCTAAGCTTATCTGGAAACCGAGAATACCATTTTCTGTGTTTTACTAATTTTTGGTAATCAGGCTTCCCAAATTTGCAGTGCATCTGGAGAGAGTAACAAAGAGATTGGGAGATTGCCAAACACCCACCTTTAATACAGCCAATTCTGTAGTATTATTAAACTAAATTATGCTTCATTTTTATGGAGGAAAAAGACTCTTGAGTTTTAGACTACAACCCAGACTCGCTAGTACAGTACTCCAAAAGGAGTTCCTGCTCTTTCCAAGGCAAGACATTTCTTCCCAGGCTGATAAAATTCTTTCCACATGGCAGGGAGGGACTCTGCTCTGATAGGCTTGGTGAGTGCATGCTTCTGATAAGGGAGAAGCTGATGGGCACAGTGCTCTGGAAAGATTCAGCAGGAGCAGATTCAGCATTGCATCATGGGGTTCTAGTACATTTTACTAGGCTTGTGAATATTTGCATGCCAGGGAGAGGTATCTGAGCATTCCTGNGAGGACAGTTAAATTATAAGTGCTGTATTAATAGATATCCGCTGGTATAGTGTTGCCACTGAGACTTCCCATCTGAGGGATCCTTGGTGCTCTCTGAGCTTGCTTGTTTCTTGCAGATGTTTCATTACCCTAACTAGGTAACATCAGTGCTAGTAAGGAGTGCTGTTTGCTGTCAGTCTATATTCTGGTGTCTTGTCTGTCTGTGTGGGTTGGGGGCAGTCTTAGAGATTCTTTGATTGGGCTGTTTACTGATGGCTCTTTGGCAGTTTTTTGATCGTTGGTCTGAAGGTAACCTTGGAGTTAATCTATGCTGACCTGAATGCTGATTACTGGTGGAGAGGGGCTGGAGTCTTTTTGTTCTCTTTTGGGCTGGTTGATTATCTCTTTTGCACAGTCTGTAGATGCTGTTAATGTCTATGTGTCTATTATAGTTGATTTGTCAGAGTACCAGTCTTCTAGAAATTCCCTGGCATTTTTGGATTTAGCCTGATCTAGGATTGTCACATTTTCCCAATTGGAACTATGGTTAAATCTGTCTATATGTTGTGAAATTAAAGAATGTTCATCATGTCTTCTGACTGCAGTTGGTGTTCATGGATGCCTTCTGCTATGGATGCGTTCTACCACTTCCCCTATGGCTGCAGTACATTCCAAGTTACAGTGCGCTTCCCTGCCTTTTCATTTGTATTAAAGGCTCCTCAGTCTCTTCCTTTTGAATCAAAACTCTGGCCCAGGCCTTTTTAATGTTCCCTTCTCTTATGAACTCAGCAGCTTGCTCCTAAATGCAAGCCAAGATGTCACAGACAAAGAACATAAAGGGACAGCTCCTTAAGATCTATTGTGATTCACTTCTTTTTGTGGGAACCGAGAAGCACCTTCAAGCTTTGTTCTGTTCAAAAGGTAGTTTCTGCTCCAAATAAGCTGTGAGTTTTATAGAATGGTGGGACTTTGGCCTGAAGGACTACAGTCACTAGATGTTGAAAGAGATCCTGCATTAAGCATTGTTAGCTTCCTCCAGGAGTACCAGGTATCAAAGAACTGAGCACTACATCTTTGAGAGTTTGGTTTAGCCTGCTATTCAGTGGTCATTTGACTTCCATAAAGGTGATAGGGAAGGCTGAATAGAGAGAAGCTCACCTGCCTGCTCTGATGCAAATGGTGCTTACCTTTCCACAGTGCTGGGAAACCTTTGTGGGGCAGGAGCTGTACCGTTTGATGGTGATGGATTTGATTTTCATTCTCCTGGATGTCATCTTTGGAGAGCTGATATGGAGGTAATAATTATAATGGAGATAATGTGGATGCAATCAGGTGTTCTCCACCTGACTCTATCAAGTGGCGGGGCACGTACTTATTTAATGTAGACAACATACATATTGTGATGACCCGGAGTGTAACACAAACGTAATAAAATCCAAAACGTAAATAAATGTCCTTCAATGCCTCCAACTTGGCCCCACTGTTCAATAATTCTCAGTTGGAGATAAAACTTACTCAAAAATAGTCTTTAAAAGAAA
>AZIM01000565.1:685803-706057 GCA_000516915.1 Ophiophagus hannah | reverse complement strand
AGAGTCCAACTCTACCAAGGGCATGACAAATACATAAATCTTAATACACAGATAATAAAAGAAATATGCAGTCCAGGTAGTCTCAACTTAACAACTGCAATTGAGCCAAAATTTCGCTTGCTAAGCAAGACATTTGTGAATCATGCTGTTGTTAAGCGAATCTGGCTTCCTCCTTAATTTTACTTATCGGAAGCCAACTGGGAAAGTTGAAAATGGGGATCACATGACCCTGGGGGACCGTGCAGCTACCATGCAGGCATGCCGATTACCAAGCAGGCAAATTTGGATCACGTGACTCTGGCGATGCTCCAACGGTCGTAAGCATGAAAACTGGTCGTAAGCCACTTTTTTCACTGCCATTGTAACTTCAAATGGTGACTAAACAAATGGTGGTTAAATCAAAGACTGCCTGTACCACTCTGCTTATGCATGTTTATGAATAAGATTAAGGGTATAGGATACGTAGCTGTGAAAGAGCATAGGATGCTATCTTCAGGCATTAAAAATAAGCAAGAGATTTATCCTTTATTGCAATGGGAAGGAAATGCAATGGGAAGAAAAAGTTGATCCATATATTATACAGGTAGTTCTTGTTTAATGACCACAATTGGGACCAACAACTTGGTCATTAAGTAAAACAGTAAAAAAAATCATGTGACAGTGGTTACAATTTTACTTCTACTTTCCCTTGCTTTACAGCATCAGAAGGATATGACCACAAATGCCAGGTGAACCCAAATGGGTAGGGAAGGTTTCCAGCATTTTGAGTTATGAGGAAGCCAGGTAAAAGGGCAAATCTTATAGCCTTTTTACACCCACCGCCCCAGGCGCTGGGATAGTTAGCAAGAAGAGAAGTGATGTTTGTATTTACATTCATTGGAGAGGAAGAAATTACAAGAGAGTAAGCAGGCACAAAAGGCGGAAGACTCACCAGAAGGAATGCGCTAAAGGTATTCATTGCTTAGTGAACCTAATTGGGACTGGAATTTCCATCACTAAGCAATGAGATCATTAGGTGAAACATCATGTGACCGCACTGCTTAGTGACAACAGTTTCAGTAATCCCGCTTGTGGTTCTTAGGTAAGGATCATTTCTGCCCTTCCAGGCTTGCCTCTGCTTCAGCTCTCCCACCCACCCACTCCCTGTCTTCCCCATCTCTGCCCTTTTGATCATATGAACACTGAGGCACTGCAATAGCCATACTTTTGAACACGCATAAATATCATTTGTTCAATCATACTTTTGAATGATTGCTGAATGAATGGTTGTTAAAGGGGGATTACTGTAGCTGAAGTGCCAGCCATAAGCTACAAAGGAGGCAAACAAAAACCTTTAGTGTGAAACTGATTAAATTCTGATTAAATTCAGGCAAGCTGATTAATTAAAGTCACAGAGCTGACCTTGTTGACATTCCCTTAGCATTTTCTAAGGTGGGTTGCACTGCCTAGAAAAGCATTTGTGGAAAAGAGAGCTTGTTTGGGCAATCTCTGCTGTGTGAAGGGAAGGGGTAGAAAAAAAAAAGTCAGGCACAGGATAATCTTTACTGGCTGATTGTACTGATCAACAGGTGACAGAGAGAGACATGTAGCAAACATTGCAAAGTTGCTTTTTCATCACCATGTATTTCCAGCCTGTTGCTATCCAAGGCAGTTGTTAAAAAAGAACTACCTGTCATCCTAAATATAATTCTAATTATGCTAGGTACATTGGACTTGTTTCAGAGTAAGCTCCAATAGAATTGTGTTGTTAACCCCTTATGATGATGCTACTCCAGGTAAATAAATACCAACATAAAGGGTCAACTCCTAAAGTGGAAGCTTTGAGGGTCTAAAAAATGTATCTTTTTTACTTAGACAAGTATTCCAGAAATGAAATAACTTGCTTGATATTTTGAATAAAAATAGAGGATTATATATAAATTATAGCAACACCAAAATTGATTTTTGAATTTGTAAGCTAGGCCTCTTCCCTCTTCTTTCAGGATCATATTGGAAAAGAAGTTACAAAGTAAACAGAGGCCTGAATTTGACATTGCTAGAAATGTGCTAGATTTGATTTATGGACAAACCCTAACCTGGTGAGACTCTTTCTTTTCTTTCTGTTGGTTGTTTCCTGTTTTGTTCCTTATACAAAAAAACCCGATTACAGGCTTCAAAGTATGTTGATCTTTAGAACCCTTGTGTGCATGTTATTTAAAATAATTGTACCCTGCCTTTGTCAAAGTTTTCAAAATACTTCCCAACACATTTATATATTTTAATTAAAAAAAATACATTGGATTAACCTCATGAAGACATGTATGTGAGACAGAACCTTGGTATTCACTATAGTGCATTATCATTGGTTTCTGTAGTCTGTTCATCTCCATCTCTAAATCAAAGCTTTTGATTACTTAAGCAAATGGGGTGAAGTGTAGAATTGTGTTAGTGTATTGCATCTTAATGAAATAACAGCTAAGCAATATAATAACATTTCTTCATCTTTTTAATTTTTTTCCTAGGCTGGGGGTCTTCTTTGCCCCACTTCTTCCTGTGGTCCAAATTCTCAAATTGCTCCTGTTGTTCTATGTTAAGAAGGTAATTTAGTTGCCATTTTTCTTAGTTCTGAGGCACGTTGCTTTACCTGGCAGCATGCATGTGGAAGTGGGTGCAATATTAGAGCCCCCCCCTCCCCTGGTCAGGATAGAAAAGTTAGCAAATCACATTTAATTGGAGGAGCTCCGTTGACCAGAAGACCATTTACAGAAATGGAAATCCATCAGGATTTGGGCCAAGAGGAAGATGTTTATTTCACACCCAGAAACATTCAACAACATTCAGAAGCAGCAGTGAATGAAATGCACTGTTACTTTGAGATGTGAATTAGAATATTTTTGTAAAATAATTTTTAAAAAATGCTTTGGGAGGTCATATTTGCAGGAGAAAATATTTTGGCCACGGTTTATTTTTCCCTCCTTAAAATCACCCTACGTTATTTATTCCTTTGTAGAGTTTAAGTTATCCTTAAAGCAGGGGAGAAGCATTTATTGTCTATAGTTCACCTGTTTCAACATACGTATTTACTGCATGTAAGTTTTACTCAGAAATTACTGCTCTTAGGAATAAGTAAAAATCCATGAATTTTCCTATGAATCTGTCTTAGGTCAGCTTGATGAGAAATTGTCAATGTCCCAGTAAACCCTGGCGTGCATCTCACATGAGCACCATCTTCATCTCTTTGCTATGCTTCCCTTCATTCCTGGGTGCCTCCATATTCCTCTCCTATACTATCTGGGCGTAAGTAAATTTTCCGTGCAATATAACCTTGCGTTTACGTTACAGATGTGAAATATTTCAGACCAAATAATCATAACTTCCTCCTTCACATTTCTGTAATCTCCATTCTGTCATCCATTGTCTGATACAAAACAGATCCAGTTTTTGTGGTTTTAGGGAGAAAGGAGCTCTTACTGGCACTGTGTTGTAGAATTTGTATCTCCATCCCATATACCAGTTACCATGTCACCAAAAGAGTGTTCCTTTCCTCCTAAGAGGGCAGTCTTCTACCAATGCTAGTTCATTGGTACTCACAGCAGAACCATTTTAACACTGCTGTCAGGTCAGGAAACTATAGACTGCACTTCTGATAAAGTAACCCTGGGATTATTCTGTCATTGCAACTTTTAGTATGATGTTATTTTAACAAAGCACTTATTTTTCCTTTGAAAAATGTATCTTAAGCTGCTGCAAATCACTCTTTCCATTAGTGGAGATGTCACAATTAGATCTGTTTTATTTTCCATTCTCAGAACTCCAATTCACACATAGTTACATATGCTGCATCTTTTATATATGTCTATGGAGATTCTCAGTAATCCAGGTCATGGTTATCCCAAAGGTGCTTTTTCAAAAGGCAACTGGACTTTGTTTTTCGTTGAAGAGGTTTCACTTCTCATCCAAGTAGCTTCTTCAGTTCTGACAGAAGCTTCTTGGACGAGAAGTGAAAAGTTTAAGAAAAAACGAAATCCTGTTACCTTTAGAAAAAGCACCTTTGGCACATCTTTTATACATTGTTAAATAAAGAAGGAGCGTATGTTAAGAGGGAAATTGCTTCTTATATGCTGATGCTATAAATTGTGTTTAATGAATGCTGAAAACACTGGTTTTATAATAAGCAATATAGATTACATATAAATCTGTAAAATGAAGAATTAAATGTGGTAGTTACATGAGATATTTTTGCTTGACATTTTGATACTCAGCCTCTCTTTCCCCATACAGAATAAAACCATCAGAAATGTGTGGACCTTTTCAAACTTTTGATACCATCTATGATTCTTGGAAGGTATGGGTACTAAAACTGGAAGAATCCAATCCAAATATCACTTGGTTTACCTGGATCCATCAAAACCTCTTCCAAACTTCCTATTTCCTGTTGTTAATCATTGCAATGTTGATGTAAGTTGAAATGACAAATTTATTTATGTAAGCCTAGAAAATCATAAACACTTGTTAGCCACGGTGCATAGAATATTTTTGCAGATGTATGTATCATGCAATAGAGTGATTGAATAGTATGTATAAAAGTTGACTGCATGCCATTTTTCAACCTAATGTAGCATTAGGATATATCAGAAGTTGTTGATGGTTTCTGCTGCTGGATATGCAAATCAAACTGGTATAATTTGCTGTAGATTTTAGTTTAATATAATGTTTATTTTGGTTTTATATGAACTTCTAGGAAGTTCATGAAAAAGTGTTAATTTGTCTTCTTCCAAACAATGTAAAAAGCCTTAAAAAGTTGACTGAAAATATTTAATAGAAAATTATTAATGATTTGGAAAAGTAAAACGGAGACTATATTATAGGAAGATATATAAAATACAATTGATAATTTAAAAACTGCAAAATATGTATAGTATTAGTAAAGAGTTATAGAATGAACTGTCAGTTTACTTATTAATTTACTTATTAGTAAACTTTTAATAAAAAATAAATTAATAAATATAATATGTATAACTTTAAGAGCCATGGTGGCACAGTGGTTAGNNTGCAGCACTGCAGGCTACTTCTGCTGATTGCCAGCTGCCTGCAGTTCGGCAGTTCAAGTCTCACAGGCTCAAGGTTGACTCAGCCTTCCATCCTTCTAAGGTCGGTAAAATGAGGACTCAGATTGTTGTGGCAATATGCTGACTCTGTAAAACCGCTTAGAGAGGGATGTAAAGCACTGTGAAGCGGCATATAAGTCTAAGTGCTATTGCTATTTTTATACATCTCTAATTTACATATTTGTAATTGTGGTAAATGTTAAATTAGTAATTCCTGATTCACAATGTGATTCAGAATTATACTAATTATCCAACATGAAATGCAGAGTTTTGAATTTATTACGGTAAAAAGAATAAAGATTCTAAAGCTAATAAAGCAGCACGGTTATATGGAAAATTATGAATATGAGGTGATATCTGCAGTAAAAAAATTGTACAAGTATAATTATATTTAGCATTAAGTTTTTTTAACATTAAGAAGCCCTCTTTGTTGAATAGTTTATGCAAAGCTAAGTAAAATACTTGAAATTTAGTCGAGATCATTTTTAATGTTAAAATGTATGATGTAAGATACATTATATCAGGGGTGTCAAACTCAAGGTGCTTAGATTTGGCCAGCTGGGATGCCCTGGAAACAGCGAGGGACCAGGCCGCAGTGCCTCTGACAGCAGAAACAGAGCTCAGGGAGGCCATGCAAGGCACGCCCAGGCTCCGTTTTTGGCTGCAACGGCCTCCTNCCTTGACAAGTGACATCAAGCTGGCCATAGCCTCTGGCCATGCACCCCCCCAACCCCCCGAGATCAAACACAATCCTCATGTGGCCCTCAATGAAATCGAGTTTGACACCCCTACATTATACTATTAAGATCTTAACATTTGCTGTTGCTTTTTTAACATTTACAATTTTATATTTTGTTTGTTGAGAGTTTATATTTTTTAATGAAAATTCAGGAACTAGAAAAAAAAGTTTATTTTTGCTGAACTGTTGATGTTTTGTTCACAAAGTTACTATTATATAATTACATTCATAGCGAGGTGGCATATTTTATATACCTGCATCTCACAATGTCAGCCCTTATAAGACAGACCATAGTAAGAAATCATACCATGTAGGTCAGTACTATTTTGATTGTAATAGCTACAGTAACAGATTCTTGCAAGTCTAAATGTGCTTCCTCAGTTTATCTTAAGTGTGAAGNTCAAACTTGTTCCTTGCATTGGGCTCATACTGGGCTTGTCTGATCATTGCCTTAGTATTGGCTCTTCCTCCTGTCCTTGAAGACCACTCTAAATGCTCTCTACATGCGGTGGGTAAAGGTCTCAAGATACTCACCAGAAGATATACGTATTGTAGATGTGCTGACTTATCTGGTCATAGATAATTGATTCCTCTTGTTCTTCTAAAGGACTATGTTCCCTGTTCTATGACTGAAAATACCAGGCAAGGCCATTTCCCCTTGCCAATTCTCTTAGCCTTTTTGGAGCACACATTGTTCTTTTCAGTATGTGTTGATTAATTTGTCAGCATAAATATCACATTATCCAACCTTGTGTTTACAGTGCTGTGATCTACTTCACCATTGAGATGATAAAGGGTCTGCGGAGTATTATTTCAATACTAAAGAGCCAGATTGCCAATGTGAGTACTAAAGGGGAGTGGTTCCCCTTTTTAAACAATCTTAATTTAAACACAGAGTGAAAAAGAAACATTAGTAATTAAAAGGATGACAACAAAAATCCTATCAGAAATATAGAAGGTACTGTAGCCTAAAGCAAATATTTAAAAGCTGCATAAACTGAGATTATGTATGCACTCGTTTGAAACAAACAAATATAATGATCTGGATTTATTTTTATTGATTTTATTTATTAAATTGTTATGCAGTCCATCTCCCCTACAAGGTGGGGAAGCATGATGAGCAGAATTTATATCATCATTTACACAATTCCACATTTCCAGAGCCCTTATTTCCTCCAGTCCCAAAGCTACTACCAGTGTCCTTAGCTTTCCCCCTTTCTTATCTTCTTCCCTGAAACGTTTCTATCTAAAACAAGTCCAGTGTATTCCATTTCCAGAGGAAACATACTTCGACACAAACACCCCCTCCAAAAAAAACCCTAGCAATTGTAGGCATTTTGTATATCCTTATCCATTTTTAGTATTTCTATCTAAACAGACAATTTTAGGCAGGAATAATCTATTATGAGTTACATGATTACCCTGGCTAAAAATGGAGACTAAATCTGATTTAAAATATTTTTAAACAAAAAAAATCTTAAAGAGACTTTACTGTGTTTATTCTCAGGCAATACTGTTTCCTACATTTGTAACGATCTCTAATTTTAAAAAAAATTTGTTTGGTTTTCTGTTGTACTTTATTATATGGCAGCTAACAAAAATATTCATTTCTAATGTTGCAATATTTTATTTGTCATGAAAAAAAGAACAGAATTATACAGTTAATTATTAACTTACTGATTTCCTCAAAAATGTTTAGCCAAAATCGGTAACTAAATAGTGATTGCCAAAGTTGGTAATATTCACCAATTTAATTACAGTCCCTCAACTTTTTTAAGAAAAAAGAGCTTGTCTTCCTGCACGGACCAACTTACACTAGTTGTAGCTAGGTAGTTGAAAGGAGAGGGCTGTAAACTGTGCCCAAAGCTCTACAGATAAAATGGACCTCCTACTCTAGGTACCTGAACTGCAATATGACATTTCCGTTCATACCTATTTTGCCAATCATAACTAAACTTTTAGCAATCAACTCTAGCATAAAAAACAATTAGCAATCCTACATTGTATTTGTTTCAGCATTCATAATGTTCACATTCTATTAAGAAAGTCAGTTTTCTACTGCTCATCTTATATGTGTCTCATATTCCAGGAAAGAGAAGACAAGAAGTTTCTCATTCAAAGACTTCATATTATATATGAAAAATGAAAGTACAACAGGGTGAAAATGAGGTAAGGCCATTTGGAACTAATACGGACAAGACAGGACAGGACAGCAATATGCCAAACCAAGGTGAACAAGCAGTTGGCTAAAAGCTTTGCTCAAACTAGCAGAAGCCTATGCTAAATTCACAGTTAGTAGCCTCATATGTTACAGTTTGGTTTTGGGATTCTGCAATAGTTGCTTTCTGTTTTCTCTCTTTCAGCAGACCAAAATACTAAGTGCAGTTATAGGTTTCTCTAAGCCCCTTCCTTCAGTATACAATACTGTAACAAATTACCAAATTTTGGGCAGAAAATTACAAGCTCTGAAGCAAATAGATTTCAGAGGAAGGCAGATTAGTCTTGTTTTTGTCATAAACACACACACATGAGACTATCCCCAATATCCACCTTAAGATATTGTGCTGCCACGATTGCAGGAACTTTCTGTGGAAGGAGCATGACTTAAGCAACAACATGAACAAGTGGATGCTGAATTCTTGCTATGACTAACAACATTTTTCCTAATAATATTTTTCTTCCATTTAGGCTCAAGACTGAAAGTACTCCCTTCCATCAGAAGTATGGCAGGCATGGAAAAAAACAATGGAAGCCTGGGAGTGGGGGAACACATTATAACAGAAGTTTAGGCTAGGTTAAAGTTGAGGTTAAGTTGAGGTATTCCTCGACTTACGACCACCATTAAGCCCAAAGTTTGTTGTTAATTGAGAAATTTGTTAAGTGAGTTTTGCCCCATTTTACTACTTTCCTTGCCACAATTCTTAAGTGAATCACTGTAGTTGTGATAACTTAGTAACCTGGTTGCTAAGAGTGAATCTGGCTTCCCTTTGCTTGTCAGAAAGTCACAAAAGGGGATCACCTGACCCTGATACACTGCAACATTCATAAGTATGAACCATCTGAATTTTGATCACATGATCAACTGTGAAAAATAATCATGTCACTTTTTTCAGTGGCATTGTTAACTTTGAACGATCACTAAATGAAGTTGAGGACTACGTGTATTTGTTTACTCTTGAGAACCAAGTCTTTAGATCCTCTATTCAACACATAGGATGCTAGAGGACATTATACAGTAATTCAAGTATTATATATGTCTGGGATTTTATTTATAAGCAAAGATGAGGTTGGACTGTATTTTGCAAATTGGTATTTTGAGAACAAATGTAAAAAGGCAAGATAAGGGTTGAAAAATCTGTTGTCAATAGGAAATGTATTGTTCATTATATTGACTCTAAAATCATCACTAATTTTCTTACTACATTACAGATCCATTTTCCCTTAGCATCTTTACCAGTGAATGTACCAAGTGAACCTTTCGCTGAAGGATTTCTTACGAAAAGGAAAATACATATGGGACTATCCAGAAAAGGTTTGATGAACATGTTCATGCTGCTAAAGACATCTGACGTTGACTCCCTTCACTTCCTGTATGCGAATGTCATCTACCTTTAGTTGAAGAAGTTATATTCTAACTGTTTGCTGGCCATTCCAGTTTGTCTTCAGCCAAATGGAAACCTTTCCTGAACCAGACTAAGAGCTTCCAGACTTCCTGAAGATTTTTACAATTTTTATAAGAGAATTCAAATTTATATTTTATAACGAGCAATGGTCTAAGTACTTTGTTTTGCCAGGATTATGAAATCTATGACCTCACATGGAAAGTGTAGAGTTACTAAAAAGAAATCTTTCTTACACAGGACATCATGGCTTAATATTATTAAAAATGACTGTCTTTAAAAAGTTATCTATTTGTAAATTATATTCCCTTTTAATTCATTTGCTACTAATTACCTAAATGATGGTGAATAGTTGTGATTTGTTAAGTTCTCATAGTGTGCAGTTACTGCAACATGGTTGTGCATGCCTACATTTTAACTCATCCTTTGAATGGATTTTCACTTCAGGTGTGAGCACTAATCTGTAGAGGAAATCTTAACTCTTTGCTACCTCATCTTTTATTTTCTTTATGGAACTAAAGTATACAGTTACGGGCCATTTTTCACAATTTCTATGTTCCAGGCAATAAATAAAATCTGAAACTTTCTTTTTAGAATTGTCTGAGCCACAAGAGTCGGGTGAGTGAAAGGAGGTATGAGAATGTGTGTCATGGTGAAACCAAAGGATGTTTTTTTTTTAAATAAAAGTGTTGCAATCTAAGCCATGTGCTCAAAACTCATTGAAAAATTCTAGCTGCTCTAATGCCTTACGGAAATTAAGAAATTAAGAACAGGAGTCTCACTGGATGGTACATGTATGTTATCCCACAATAAAATCTTATGCCCTTTACTTCAGCTGTGCAAAATATTTTCCCAAACATGTTAACTGGTAGTGGAGCATCAGAACTAATCTCATTTCTGGACATGTCATATCTCCAATCTATCCATGTTGAATATTAAGGACAGTCTGCTTGCTTGAATTTATACAATTGGAAATGCTATTTTAACAATCAATTATGAAAGAAGTTTCTGAATCAGAGGTTCAGAAAGCAATGTAACAGGACTAACACCAGCTCTACTTCTTGGAGGTCAGTGGCTGTCCCTTGCCAGCCCTTTTTTGCTTATTCTCTGAGCCCAAGCTAATTCCTCAGGGAGGCTATAATTTATTTTGGGAGGCTATAATTTATTTTGGCCTGCAAACTAAATATCTTCTAAAAAACAAATTACTAAAACAAAGTTACTAGTAAATTTCAATAAAATGAAAGTAATGATGAGCCTTGTACAGAATGATGCTGTAAGAGCTGCTTAATCATTGACACAGTAGTTTTTACTCTATGAAATATTTATTTCAGATAAATATTTAAGTGTCTGATTTAGAGCATTGTCATAAAAACACCAGTAGGAAAATATGGCAGCATAAAATAGGTTAGTTCATAGCATTCAGATGCATTGAGTTCATAATTGATCAGCTTTTGGTATTGGGAATTCAGTGCAATTAAAGCTCCCATTAAACTGGGTGTTTATGGAGGGTGAACACAGAGATATATAGCATGATGAGATAGGAGTCAAAATCTACCCATTTTGTGAGACAGGACGAGAATGTCATCTGTGTTCACCTCTAGTAAAACCATCTTTGTGATTGTCCAGCAGTAGGTACAACTGAACTGAATGCCAGCATTCATTCTGTAAATATTATTTACTATACTTTTAACCCTAGTATATATTTGGTTTCTTATAAACCATTCAAAGACTCTCGAGAGTTACTGAATTGGAATAAGTAAATAAATGCATTCAAATAACTGGTTAGCGACTCTGATTGAGGCCACTGATACCACATGAGAATAAAATGGAAAGATGAAAAATTTAAGTGAAAAGAGTGACAGAAGAGCTGAGGTTTAAACAGAATACATCCAATATTGATAAGGCTCTCATCTCATTACATCTTAAACTTTATAATTTTTAATTGATTGAGAGAACTAATTAGTTGTGCAGAACTTTAGAATTGCTACATTGCATATCCATTTTGTAATTCAACTATAATCTACTGATGTTTTTGCTGGTGACACATGACTCAGCTAATCTGGTTCACATGATGGCATGAGCTCACAAAAAACCTGAATTCCAAGAATGTGAAATTCTTGTGAGAAGAAATCAAAGTCAAGGAAACACCACAGAATAAATACATTTCTAATGTATCTCACAGAAAACCAATAGTATACAGTACAGCAAACATTGTATATGGCATTTAATAGAGTAGGTCAATGTTGCCCCTGCACACTGGTCTAGATGGGATTTCTGGCTGAGGAACAGCAGAGATTGCATCATTGGCAAAAGCTATCTGCTAAACCACATCAAGTTAATACTTAGGTTTGAATTTTTGGTTAAATCATTGCTGTAGAAAATAGTTAAACTACTGACAACTAAAACACAAGAGACTATGCGCACAAACTCTTGAATAAGGTACTCAGACTTGAGCAATCGGAATTTCTAGTGTGCTATAGAACAGGATTTTGTTTGCTTTGTACTTCCTTGAAATCTGACTTCATACAAAGCACAGAAACATGAGTGAAATTAAATTTCATGTTGCCTACAAACCTGATTGGTACCTCTGTTACAGCATATTTTACTAGTCATTATTTCAACTCTACAAATGTTCATCTAGAGAAAATGATACAATACTGTATATCATTACTGGGCTTACCATTAGAAGCTGAATTCCCTTTCAATGCATCTGCATGCAGTAGCAACAATCCAATTTGCCAGTTAAGAGGCACTGAATAATTTAAATGACATATTTCTACATCGAAGTTTGTAATAGCAAAGTTGATCCGCTGCTTGCAGGAAACACTTCAGCTGCGTTTCCAGATTCCAGCTTCAATCATGCAGGGTGGATTGAAACCACTTCATTACATCAGATAAGCCCCTGCCATCTCGTGCACTGATCTCAACCACAGTGATAACCTGTTTGGCACAAGCAATGATATCTTGGATTCGAAATAATGACTTCATCTCCACCAGAGACATGTAGCATGGTAAGTCACTAGAATTCAGAATAGGGAGAAAAAAAAATAGTTACACACCCATTTCTATTTGCCTGCTGAGCTGATAAAAGCCACTAACGTAAGTCTTCTGTGGAAATTCAGCTTAATTTTCTTACATTTTGTTGAAAATGAGGAGGACAGGAACTGATGTTAGCTGTTCAGCAGAAAGGAGGGACAGAAGCTGGACACAAGATGCGGAAATCTGTGTAGGGTTGGCAGCATCAATCATATACTGCAGGAGACAGGGAGCCATATTCTTAAATAATATCCTAAAGTACTTTATAAGCTTGTTTGCTTATTTCACTATTTGTGCCATTTGCCATGGCAAAACTAAAAATACATAAAAATTTAGTACAATCTGAAATTTTCCCAAATGTTATAATCTATATAGACAATTTTATAGACAATGGGCTGCAAGACTATATTTTTTACAACTCTTTAATCCTTTTATTCGGGGTGGAGTTGGGGCAATTGAATAGAGCTGAGCATTTACTGACCGGATGCCCTTCCTGACACCTATGTATGCAGAATTCTCATAGGTGTCAGGAAGGGCATCTGGCTATTAAACACATTAAACACTCAGCTCCATTCAGTCACCCAACTCCACCCCAAATAAATGGATTAAACAGTGAATGCTAAATATATGCATACCTATGTATAAGAAATTTGTCTACCCTATATACAACACATTACATACAGGTTTAGAATTATATTTTCTTACATAGGAATGCCAATAGCCCCACCAGATCTGGCAGAACGGATATTCTCCAAGTCCCATTGATTAAACAGCATCACCTGGCAGGACCCAAGAGATGTGTCATCTTGTAGCATTGCCTGTCCTTTTGGAGCACCATTCCCCCCAATATTAGATCAGCCCCAAACCTAGCTAGTTTCTGCTGAGTCCTTAAGACCTGGCTTTTCTTTCACACATGTGGCTGGGAAGTAGTTGTGATCATGAGCTATGCAAATTTGTTACTGATTGGTTTAGCCTTTGCCATTTTTCATTTTTGCTTTCTCATGTGTTTTTATGTACTGTATTTTGTGTTGCACAAAATCAATCTGAAATGTATTAGGGAATGATCATCCTGGAGACAATTTGAATCTATGTGGTTGCTGAGAGTCGAGAGTCAGCACTGACTTGATGGCACAATCATTTTTATTATGTTGACATTTTCATTGGATTAGTTGTCTAGAGTCTTTTTATGTGAGATGGGCACCATATAAATCTAATACATAAAAAGGTCTAGCCTAAGAAATAAGAGTTGGGAATTTACTTAGCAACAATAGCCTGGAACATTTAGATATATATATTAAGTATAAGTTGAGATTATAAATCCAATTGACATGTCCCAAAACATCTAGAATAGTTTAAAAAGAATATAGTTGTAAAGTTAGTAACACAGTTTTTAAAAGAATCTGGCTTCCCCATTGACTTTGTTTGTCAGAAGTTTGCAAAAGGTCATCACATGACCCCAGGATGCTGCAACTCATCTGAATTTTGATCATATGACCATGGGGATGCTGCAACAGTCGTAAGTTTGAAAAATGATCAAGTCACTTTTTTCATTGCTGTTATAACTTAGAACGGTCATGAAATGAAGAGTTGTAAATCAAGGACTACCTGTATTTATTTGACATTTTTGCCCGCTTACAGCAAAAAACCTTTCAACAGGTTAAAATCTTAATTGTAACAAAGTACCCATGGCGCAATTATAAATTTAAAATAAACAATACATCAAAGTTAANAGAACCAGCAAACAGAAACAATAAAAAATTGCAACAAATCAAAAACTTTCTTGAATAATGCTAATCTTCAGTAGTTACTAAAAGCTTAATAAAGTGGGAGCTGAACAAATTTTAGGGGCAAGATATTCTAGAGCAATTTAATATGGTTTGGGGCTGCATTTGGGAGTATTGTGGGCCGCATCCAGCCCTTGGGTTTGGCACCTCTGCTCTAGAGTGCCCTGTAGCTGCACACCAACCACACTTCTAATAACCATGCCCCTCCCCCCAAAAGGAAGAATAGAGACAAAGTGGTAGTGTTCAAATGCAAATGGGTCCAGGGAGACCCTCTTGAGGAGACACACCACAGCCACTTTCAAGGCAGCTGACCTTAATTTCCTCCCTCACCCAATCTGTTCCCTCTCTTCCAGATATCAGAAGGAACCAGGAGAGATAGAGGGATGATGCACACAAGGGACAACCAAAAGAGCACCCTATCAATTTCATTAAAGTTCAAAGGATAGAACCCATTCCAGGTAACATGGCTAGATGGATCACAAAGAACCAAGATTTTGATGAATCAGAGTAACCTTCACGAAGATTTGTGTTAAATACTCATAGCTATGAGCAGCATACAGATAGCCCTTGACTTAGTCATTTAACACTGTTCAAAGTTATGACAGACTTCAAAAAAATCTACTTATGTCCCATCCTCGAAATTACGACTGCCATTCCCCCTCACCTAGCGGTTGTGTGATTGCATTTCAGGTGCTTGGCAATCAGCTCATCTTTATGATCAGCTTCAGCATTCCCTGGTCATGTGATCTTGATTTACAATGTTTTTGCTATTTTCTGAGGAAAAAATGGCAAAAAACACCCATGGATATGCCGGATTTGCTTAATGACCATGTAGCTCACATAACAAACATGTGTTTCACTTAACAACAGTGATGACTCACTTTGCAATAAAACAATCACAAAATCACAAGGTTTATGTTGTTTATATGACAGCAACAACTAGCAACCAGTATTCTGGGTTCCACTGAGGTCCTAAGTTGAGGACTACCTGTATAGATCTTTCTGCCTTCCGTTCCCTAAATGTCTGTGCCAGTGTAAAAGGTCAGACTGAAAGGGGTCAGAGGTTTTATGGTAGCTATAAATCTTACAACAGTACAGGAATGTGAAAGCCCATGAAAAATAAACAAGGAGCCTGGTTTCCATGCAGACAAATTCAAATTCCAGGAATCAGAGCTAAGTATATTCTTGTACAGATCCAAAGTTCAATCAGGGAATCAAAAACACTGACGAAAGTCAGGCCTAAGAATGAGAAGTTGCTCACCAACAGAAATCCGATCCCCAAGCCCTTTTTTATAACATGATTCAGGCTTGTCTGTTTTCAAAGTCAAATCTCTTTTGAGGGCCCTTACGAAGCATTCACACACACACACACCCCAGAAGGTGAGAGTCCCTGATCACAAGGTGCCATTTAATATTATACTCCCATTGCCTGGATCTTTAACCCAGAGAGCAGATTTCTGAGAAAGCAATGTCACTGCCCTCGCACAACTAGGTTTTGGAAATATACAGTTCACTAGAGCTGCATGTTCATCAAGTTGTGGACAAGAAAAGTTTTACAAGGACTGCATTACAGCTGACAAACCTTTGCACTGATACATGTACAGTGCCAGTAGGCCAGCTAAAGACTTGGACACCCTCCAGCCCAGTGAGTAGCTGCTCTACTTCCTCCCTTTTTCTGTCAAGCACCTGCCATTCATCGTCTCACTCATCTTCACTATCCTTCCAATTTATAACACTGCACTTTTTTTGCCAACTCCAATATTACAGGATAAGCATGACCATAATCACCCAGAATCTTCAACTCTACCAAAAATAATTCTAAGTAGTATTCTTCCAATCTGACCTAACTCTCCCTTTCAAAACAACATTCATTGTTTAGCACCATCTCTCAGTCTATATAAGTGTCTATATAAGCAGAAAAACTGGTATATCACTGACGAAGTTAAAAGGCCTCTGTTCTGCGCCCCTCTCCTTTTAGCAGTCCTCTGAACTTTTAACTGCTGACCAGCCCAGAATAACCATACAATCCTAACACTTAGACAAGCATTTCCCTGACTCCTTAAAAGAGCAGGAATCCCCCCAGGATAAAAGGAGACACCGTATGAAGATACGAAAACCACATATCTGAGTGTGATCTTCCTTTACAGATTTCACACAGGATCAAAACCCACCTTAGGAGCATCTGCACAGGAAGGACATGTGTTAAAACCAGCATGTTCACAAACCCCCTTGCTCGCATCAAGGACTAGTCCCCCTATAAAACCAAGCTTCTGGACACCATTTCCTATGTAGTCTACCCCCAAAAGCAAATCTCTTTGTTCTTGGGAATAAAATTGGATCTCTTCTCACAGTATGTCTGGATTTCATTTTTTCATTTGTTCGTGTGCCACCATGGCTCGCAGGACCCCAAACTATTATTCTAACATCATAAAAACCAGTTATAATATTGTACATTTATTATAAAATACCACTGAATTATACATAATGCATTAATGAACACTCACCAGGACAGCATGGCAGTCGCTATAGTAACTGGACCAGATAGGACCCATGCATCCTCCTAGCTCTCGAATTGTGATGATCTTTCCTATTGGGAGATCCGTAAGATTTGTGCCTACCTGCAAAAACACAATCATACAAACATATACACAGATGTGCAAATGAATTAATTGTGTAACATACCATAAACTACAATAGGTTTTATTCCCAAGAATGGGTGCACAGAACTGTAGATACTGTCTATTCTGTTAATTAGGTTCCTTATCAGGATATAGTAATCTAACTCTCCCAATTCTAATGAGAAAGAGCAAAATCTGAATATTTTTACATAAAAAGTTTTGGTATGCAATATCATAAAGTTGTTTTCAGGATCCTCAGAAACCCGAGCCCTATCTTCAGTGCAAGGTCTGATATAATTCAGTAGTGCCTGAAGGCCTTCTGCTTTCATTGTTGGTATGTTTTTCAGGATTTAAATATCCAAAAATATCCATGTCATATACATACTATTGAGCTATGACAAACCTGACTAACATTTCCTCAGGTACTTGCCTTTTCCAAGACTGGAAAAAAACAGCAGCTGAAAAATAATGTTGGAGGGAACATGATAATAATTCAATTCATTTATTTATTTTTCACATTTTTAAACTGCCCATCTCCCTGAGAGATGGATACTATTGGTTAACTACATAATAACAAGTCACAGGTGGACGCATCCTATATCAACACACATTACAAAATATAATGGAAGGAAAACAATAACAAATGTAGAGGAGGTAGCAAAGTTTGTCCCAGAAGAATTAATCCTGAGGGCCACCTACTGGCTTTAATTACATGAGGCTCTAAAATCTGCTTGGAATGAAGACATTATGAAAACAAGCATGAACATGATGATTAGTAATCACATTGCAATAGTGACAATCAACTATAAAATTACAGTTAGAGCAGCAAAAAAGTTATTTTTTAGAAGTAGCTGTAACCCTATAGTACAAGAGTCTTCAAACTTGGCAATTTTAAGACTTGTNTCTGGGAGTTGAAGTCCACAACTCTTAAACTTGCCAAGTTTGAAGATCCCTGCTCTAGTATTATGATGCACAATGTGAACTGAGCTTCATTTAAGTCCTACTGGTAGATTAAGAGATTCTGGTAAAGAAACAACACATAAAATGGTATAGTGTGTACTGTCTAGTGAACACACTAAGCCAGCATTCACTATCTTTATTAGAAAATTTGTAAAGATTTAAAGTACTATCAAAGTAATTGGTGTTACTTCTTTTAGCAGTGACAACTTCCAACAAATGTTTTCTCTTTTCTCTTTACAGAACTACAACTAATATATGATTGTGCTGTCTTACACAAACTTCAGGTGATGCCACACAGTATTTCAACTGAGTTCATGTCACAGCTTTAACTTGGATATTCCAAAATTCAGTTTCCTCTGCTTCAGTCATTTTGATGTAGATTTATAAGTATTTTACTATTATTCTGTTGCATGATCCACATTCATTTAAGCATCAGCTCATGGATAGATACCCTGCCATTTTCCTGATGAATTTGCTGATACAGCTCAAAATTTGGTTTTTTCAATTATTGCAAGGTGAAAGCAGTCCTATTCTTTATGCACTCTTCTGTTAGAATGCAGTATGAAATCCACAAAAATCTTTCGAGCTCATAATTCACTTCTACAAACCTGTGTCATAGAGGGAAGGTTCCAAAAGAGGCAACCAACTTTTTACTTAATTGAGAAGAGTCCCTCAAACTCATACCTGGATTGTCATCAAATTAATTGGAACATCTAATTCAACTAGAATTTGATTATCTTAGGCTTCACATATTTTCCCCAGCAGAGATATTAAATACTGACTCAATGTCAGTAGATATGACACAGTGTGCAGTTTTCTGTATTGTTGTAAGTATAAAGGTAAGTATTAGGCTAGAAATCATGAGATCTAGTCTTGCCTTAGATATGAAGCCAACTCGGTGCCTTTGGGCAATTATTTCCTTAGACCTGGGAAGAAGGCAAGGATAAACCACTTCTGAAAATCTTGCCAAAAAAAAAAAACAGGGATTAGTTTAGGCAATTGCCAAGAGAGAAGGCTGACCTGAAGGCACAGAAAGAGAGCTTTCTCTATTATTTACTGAAAAATACAAACAAATCTAAGCATACAGCATGTGGTATCCTACACTGTGTCTACTATTAATCCACTAGCCTAGCAAAATATATTTAATACCTAAACAGCGCACCATGGCCATTCCCTCAGCAGTTTGTGCAGTTTGACTAACAATACTCTGCCGGCCAGCTTTTCAGCCATCAGATACGCTGTGAGGAAAAGAGCCTAATGCAGAAGGCATATACCTCCCTCTTGCCCTATAATACTGAGAAAAGGGGAGGGAGAACAGAAAAGGCTGTTTAAGGGTATGTATATAAGAATGTCTGGATGAACCTGAGTCTCCTAATCCTATTTTCCACTGCCTCATATATTGTACCTGCCAGCTCCAACTATTTATGTGGGCTCAATTCTAGAAACCAATCAACCCTGATCTATTCAAGCAACAGTAGTCAAAGAATTCCTTTCACTGGATTTCTTTTCACCAAAACTAGTGAACCAAACATAATAAAAGCCATACCGTTGGCAAAGTAGCTGGTGGATCTCCAAGGTCCTTGGTACCATCTTTGGAGCTCAGCTGTATCAAAAAGTCATTAAGGAAGATGATAGGAAAGAATAACATTCAATACAGTAAGATACAGGCCGGATTCAAATTTTCCAGAATAGCCTTTCTCAAACCAATGCTCTGAGATGTCTTCCACTGTCTGTGTTTATCTGGGAATTACGGAAATATTTCTCAAAGATCATTATCCAGAAGATAGCAGGATATGAGTAGGAAAGGCTGCTCAAGAAGGAGATCCCATCTACACCCTTACCCAATACAGCAAGGACTAAATATTCTGGGTCAGAAAACCTACGTTCCAAACGTCAAGCAGGCTTTTTTTTTTTATTCCATCCCTCTCTCTGACACTTAACTCCACATGTTAGCCCCAAGATGGCACAAGAGGCCAACTCCTATATTTTTTTCCCCCGAGGTGTGCATTTAACAATTTAATGTTGTATTGTATGCTGCACTTGAAAAAGTAATGGCAGCGGACAGAAAGCCATATTCCAAGTCTTCCTTTTGCGTTTAAACTTCATTAACATTAAATATAACCCAATACGGTTTTTTTTTGCACTGTCATACATTTAATGGGTGCCCTCTTCAGTCCCATTTAAAACCACAATTTAGTAATCACAATTTAGTAATCACTTTCTGAAATCTCTAGAGGCCACCCTCAGTCTATGCATCTCTGCCCTTGGCAGACAAGCAAGGCGCACCCACCACCTCCTTGGGCAAAAGCGTCTCCTTGCTCCTTTTCCCTTCCTCGCCAGGCACTCCTCTACTTCGTCCGCCTTTGACCCACGAGCCCCGCTTTCCCCCTTCCTCGTCGGGACTCGAGGA
>AZIM01000565.1:660178-680406 GCA_000516915.1 Ophiophagus hannah | reverse complement strand
CTCCTCTCCTCCCCTCCCCTCTCCCCTCCCCCCCTTTTTTTTTTTTTTGCTATCCGTATATTAGGAATTTCCCTAATTCCTTTCTTCGCCATTCATTACTTCACATCTGAGAGTGGTTTGTGATTGCAGTTATATTCAGACGGACAGCTAATCTTTTTTCAACTTGCAAGTCCATTAACATTAATGGTCCATTCAGTTTTTTTCCCAGCTTACGGACCATTAACGACACATTATATCACTGGATGCATTTCCTTTCTCTGGAATGCATTCTAGCATAGCAGCATTTGGGGAAAACTGCACATTTAGGATCAAGGCAAGGTGTTATAGTGGCCTTTTTTGGGGTACTCATAACTGCTGTGCTTCTGTGCGATTAGGCTCCTGATTGGGTGGATGCAGAAGAATGCCACCGGTGCCGTGTTCAGTTTGGGGTGGTGACTCGCAAGGTGAGTACTACTGCATCCTCTGATCCTGGGGTCACATGCTGAGTGTGACACGGGGGTTTTGTTAGAGATACTGGGAGAGAAGAGGGCATTGGCTTTTATGTTTTCCTACTATATGTTTATCTTGGATAATCCTGATTGTACTGGTGTGTTCACAGCATCATTGTCGGGCCTGCGGGCAGATCTTTTGTGGAAAATGCTCATCCAAATATTCCACCATCCCCAAGTTTGGCATAGAGAAGGAAGTACGAGTATGTGAGCCTTGCTATGAACATCTCAACAAGTAAGAGCTTAGTTGTGGAAGAGGCTACTACATTGAGATCCTGAAAACAATGGCTGTCTGGGCACCTCTGCTTTCTGTATGTGTGGATTCTGCGGTGTGGGATTTATAAAAACGAATGGCCTATCTTCTTCTATCCTACAGAATGCTGTTTCCGGGAAAATTGCTAGTTGGTTCTTTGCAGATTATAGTTTAGTTGTCACTGGGCACCTCTGCTTCCTCTTCCCCATTCAGTTTAGCAAGAGGGTAGTTCAGCAGCAGTCGTGACCTTGTCCTTTCTATCCATATAGGAAGGGAGAAGGAAAAGGATCTACTAACACAGAACTTCCTCCGGAATACCTGACCAGCCCTCTTTCACAACAGTCCCAGGTTAGTCCATGCCTGTTTTAGCTCTCTACTCATCTTTAATTTAATTCATCAGTTCCACATAGTAGGTACAGTGATTGCTGTTTATTCTGCCCATAGCTGCCCCCAAAGCGTGATGAAACTGCCCTGCAGGAGGAGGAAGAGCTACAGCTGGCAATTGCACTTTCCCAGTCGGAGGCAGAGGAAAAGGAAAGGATGGTTTGTGTATTGATCATGATTCTTACAAGTTGTCATAACTGTCATTAGTCATAACTAATCTTCCTATGAATTCCTCATGCTTGGTTGCTTTGTGCTATTAGAAGAATTTATTTAGCAACTCAGGCTTCTTCCTGTGACAGCCTGTTGTCCAGTTATGAGAAATTTGTGCTAATGTCACTCTTGTCTCTAAGCCAATGGAAGCCCCTTAATTTCCAGATAGAAGTCTTTCTGATATTCTCTCTCATCTAATCTTCTGTTCACAAATTATCCAAAAATTGAATTCCTCAAGTCTTTTCAAACTGTATTGTATTCAGAACATTACAATGTCATATTTCGTTTTCTGACATCTAGTTATCACAGATGTACTGTATTTTAATGAAATACCCTCATATATAAGATATTGTAGTTCTGGCTGTCAAAAGGATGCTCAGCACTTCCTCATAAAACTGTAATAATCGAGATTTGAAAGGAGAAACATGATTTGGAGTGTGCGGGGACACTTTTACATGTTGATAACTCCTTAAAAATGTGGTGTCTTCCTAGACTTTTGTGTAATCCCAGGTTTGATTTAAGAGAGTACCAAAGTGTGGTCTGAATTATCTTTTTCCCCCTCTCAGTCCTTACACAGTGCTACTCTTTTCTGTACTACATCTCTCATGCTGATAGACAGCAAAAGGTAATTAAAGGTGGTAGTCTTATATCCTTACTTTTCCTCTGCAGAGACAGAAAAGCACATATTCTACCTACCCCAAGGCTGAACCCACACCAATCACCTCTTCAGCACCCCCAGGCGGTACCCTCTATTCCTCTCCTGTGGTAAGAATGCAGCCTTTGGCAGAGAAGAGCCAGCAGAGAAAGCTTTTGGACCCCTGCAGGCTAAATACTTTTTAATTGTTTTAATTGGTTTATTGTATGGGAGTCAGAGTCAGGTTTGTGAGATGGGCAGCTATATAAATCTGATCACTCAATCCCAGGAATCAATTTCAGAGCTTTCAGTGACTCTTAAACCACTTCATTTCTCATTTACCATGACAATTCAGTAGTAACTTGATCAGGCTAATGAAGAATATTTGGAGGATGAAAATAAGAATTTGTTTTTGTTCTCATCTGCCTTGCTTGAGCAGCTGATTTGCAGTCTATTCTCAAGCATTTGATATATATTTCTAAAGGATAATTAGATTGTGGGATATTTTCATGATGTTAACCTTACTAAGAGTAAAAAAATTATGTCTTTTTCAGAATTCCTCTGCACCTCTAGCTGAGGACATTGAACCTGAGGTGAGACTCCAACCTTTCTAAGCTAAATGATATCTGACAATAATTTGCTGGTTTGAATAATGTACTGACAATAAGTTGCTTTCATTTCTCAATATTTCTTGGCAGTTGGCTCGATACCTGAATCGCAACTTTTGGGAAAAGAAGCAGGAGGAAGTGCGCAAGAGCCCCACCCCTTCAGCCCCACTGTCTATGGGGGAGCCAGCATCCCAAGCTACTGAAGTCCCACCTGCCCCACTTACTGTTGTGGAGGTAGGAACAAAACCCTTCTGCGTTAGTACGGTGTCACTCTCTAAGCATCACTCAGGCTCAACCACATCCCTGTAGGGTTTGGGGAATATTTATTTATGAACTGGGAGTAGTAATGCTTTAAGAATGAGTGCTAAGCTTTCTTTTTGGGAGTTGTGAGTTTGTTTCCTTGTGGGTGCATCTATGCTGGTGTGGGGATTATGTGAACAACCAGATATCGGCAGCCACTTTGAAGAACAAAATTCACTTTTAAAGAAACCGTGCCAGGATTCTAAGGTGGGAGAAGGCAGAACCTGGGACTTCTGGTCAGTGGTTTCCCATCTCTTCCCCAGCAGCAATATCAGAATGGTGAGACAGATGAGAGCCACGAACAGTTTCTGAAAGCTCTGCAGAATGCAGTCACCACCTTTGTCAACCGTATGAAGAGCAACCACCTGCGAGGGCGGAGCATTACCAATGATTCGGCAGTTCTTTCTGTCTTCCAGTCCATCAACAGCATGCACCCCCAGCTCTTGGAGCTACTGAACCAATTGGATGAGCGTCGCTGTATGTTATCAGAAGCTGTGTCCCTGATTTGATTGAAAATAGATTTAGGGTTCCCTCACCCCTGTTGAATCTTAGCAACCTAAGTGACTGCTGCTACTTTTGGATTGGTGTGGGGTTAAAACAGTCTGGTGCTTCTCAATCCTTCTGACAGTTCTGCTTCTGCTTTCCTCTTTAAGAGACTTGGGGAGGTGTGACTACAGTGGGGGCAGCGATGAAACTCCAGCCTTGTCCTTCTTTTCCACAGTATATTATGAGGGACTTCAAGATAAACTTGCCCAGATCCGGGATGCACGTGGAGCCTTAAATGCCCTGAGAGAAGAGCACAGAGAAAAGCTGCGCCGAGCTGCAGAAGAGGCAGAGCGTCAACGTCAGATCCAGCTAGCTCAAAAACTGGAGATCATGCGGCAGAAGAAGCAGGTGAGGCTTGGGCTGTGATGTTCCATGTTTGTTTGGAGCAAGGATTCATCTGCTATCTGAAAACATGACCACAGAGCCTCACACATCCTATGGTGTTCCAACCTTTAGGAATATCTGGAGATGCAACGGCAGTTAGCCATCCAGCGCCTTCAAGAGCAGGAAAAGGAACGCCAGTTACGATTGGAGCAACAGAAGCAAACGATCCAGATGAGGGCACAAATGCCTGCTTTCTCCTTGCCATATGCGCAGGTATTTGAGTGGAAGAAGACTGGAGAGGCCAAGAATTCTTTTTGCCCTTCCCTTCTCTGCCTGTAAAGCTTACAGGAACTAATCTTGCTTTCTGTGTGTAGCTGCAGGCCATGCCTCCTGCCAGCGGAGTGATCTACCAACCATCAGGACCCACAAGCTTCCCAGGCACCTTCAGCCCAGCAAGCTCTGTGGAGGGCTCACCCATGCACACTGTCTACATGAGCCAGTCCACCCAGGGCAGTACAGGACCCTACACTGCAATGCCTGTGGCAGGAGCAGGTAACAGAAGTAGAAGAAAGAAAAGGAGTGGGTGTGGATTTAGCCCAGCCCTTCACTGATAGACTACAAAGCTTAGCTCAGAAGGATGACCTTCTTGTATGTGTGTTTCAGATCCCAGCATGGTGAGCACCTACATGTACACCACAGGCAATAATAACGCACAACCAGCTCCACAAGGACAGGCAGTGCCCACGACAAATCCTGCTTATTCTTCCTATCAGCCCACACCTACGCAGGGCTACCAGGTATGCTTGATCTTGAATAGCCCCCCCCCCTTTCACCTGAAGACAGGAGACTAGCTCCTATCGTTCTATTGGTTGGGTGAAGACTATAAGCCAGTGTAGTGCATTAACTCTGGGAATTAACTCTGGGAAAATCCAGATTCAGATCCCTGTTTAGACATGAAGATCATGGTGTGCTCCAGGGCTGGTCAAGTTCTCAGCTTAATTAAGGAGGATTTCTTGGCAGGATTAAATAAGGTTGAGATCCACATATGCTCTCTTCACTTACTTGTGGAAAAAGCAGGTTTTCCCAGCTTTCTAAAAGCAAAAGGCATCATATTTTGTTTGTATGTTGAAGCTTATCTAGACTTTCTTTGGAAGTTTCTGGGTATCAAAATTTTCTGCTCAAAAGTTGCTATGTAGTGGGCATCGTGTTCCAGCTATCTTCTTTACCTTGCAGAATGCAGCCGCCCCTTCCCAAACGCAGACAATGCCTGCCATGACACAAGCGGCTCCCCAGTCTGGGGCTACTATGGGTTACATGGGCAGTCAGTCAGTGTCAATGGGATACCAGCCCTACAATATGCAGGTGAGGAAGTTGTTTCAATTACTGTGCTATTTGCTGTACACCATGAACAAGAAGGTTATGAGCAGGAAGATTTATAGGGAATATGTAGTTATGTTTATAGAGATAAGAAAATTCATTTCTAAAGCCCTGGTGGCTGCATTTCAAGAAGGGCCACTTGTTCTGGTGCAAAGTTTGACACTCTGTCTCTTTTTTTTTGCTAGAACCTTATGCCAACTCTCCCTGGCCAGGAATCTGGTCTGAGTAGCCTGCCACCCCAGCAGCCTTACCTATCAGGACAACAGCCTATGTATCAACAGGTAAGTCTGTGACCAAATTTTCAACGTATTTTCTCCTCCCCTTCCCAAAATATTAATGAATTCCTTGACTTTATTAGCATTAAGATGGTGACTCTACCAACCCTTGGGCTAAGGGAGCAAGTGCTGTTAATTCTTACCTATAGGAATTTAACTGGAAGAAATGCTGTCTTATTCTATGCTCGCTTCCATTTATCTTTTGCAGATGGCGCCCTCCGGAGGGCCTCCACAACAACAGCCTCCTCCCCAGCAGACACCTCCCCAGGTGCAGCAAGTGCAAGGGGGAAGTGGAGAGGCTCAGCTTATTTCTTTTGACTAATCTCCTGGGTTACAAGGCAAGGGAGGGATGGGTTTCTAAAACATTGTAAAGCTATCATTTCTTGGTCACTGCTGTACTTGCTACACCATTGCTGTTCCTTTGTGCTGTTCCCTCAATGGGGAGAGAGGAGAGGAGAATTGAGCCCTTGGTGTTGGGTAATTTCCCACTGTCTGTCTGCATTTTCCCATCCCATCTATCTAAAATGCTGCCAGGATCAAGAATCTGTAACACCCTATATGCTGCTACTCAGCTGTGGAGAGATAGTGGCCCACAGCCCAACTCACCTAGCTTTTCATTAGTTGGATAGCAGAGCTTAGTTCTCAAGCAGTCACTGGTATGTTGATCATTCAAGAAACTGTTCTCTTGTGGGGAAAATAGCATTTAAGCATGCTCGAGTCAGAATTTATGAGATCCAGTGTATGGCATGGCCCTGAGCCCGTATTCTCTCTCTCTCTCAGTGGTCACATCTAGCCAAACAAGTGACCTTCACTTTGCCCAGCACACTCTACTTCTGTCCTCACTAATTTTTGATATTTCTCCACCACTTCCTTCCATGTCTTCTGTGAACCCCTATCTTGAACACTGCCTATCCCAATCCAGTATGTTTTTTAAGTCTTCACCCCATCCAACCTATCCGTTACAACTTAGAAGATTTGTGTCTCATACTTAGTGGCTGGTGTAGACAGAATGGAATCAGTGACAATAAAAATAAGTATTTAAAATTTTCCAGTCTCTGCTTCTGTTACAGCCCTGTGCTGGTGTTTTAGTCTTTGCATAAATGTGCATTCTACCAAATATGTCACTGGGTTGTGATTACTGAGGTGCTCCCTCAAGAATACACGGGACATGCTGTGTTCCAGGACTCAGGGAATTTTCACCTACTTACCAAATGAAGAATTTGTAGAACTATCTAGCTTTATATTCAAAAGTTTTGTATCCAAACACAAGGGCCAGGGAGGTGCAGAGTCCTGCACAAATCCTTCCACTGGCCCACCAGGCCAATTGGAACCAGCAGTTTTCTGACCTTCAGAGGCTTCTTCTCATCTCCAGTTGGAGAAACATTACTTTCATGCTCTTAACATCTTGGATGATCTTCAGCCTGCATCAGCAATCGTCCATCTAGGAAAGGGAGCATTGTTTTGAGGACATGTCTTCAACAATACTAAGCAGACTTGAGTTCATAAAATTGGATTCCCTATGTTTGGTTTTCCATTCCGCGATATTCCAGGAAGTTCAGCATCTATCCATTGACTTTGGTATATTTCTGTTGAGAAGCTGCATTGATCTCTAAAGCAAAGGCAATAAAAGCTTTGGCAGTTAGGCCTTAACCTAACTGCACACACTTTTGTGACTGCATTATGGTCTGCCTATCTGTTTCATGCATCTTATGATCTAAACATAGGTTGACCTAAAAAGAATAACTCCTCAATCAATTTTTTGGGGGTGGGTTATATAATTCCTAAAACACACTTAGAAAGTTTGTTCTAATTCAGCGGTATTTAGTACTTCTGTGACAGGACTTGTATTTTGAATGCTACCATTACTATGAGGAAGTCAAAAAGATTCCTTCAGCCAACTCCTGACAACTTCATGTGATTCTTGACAGTAATACAAGAAGTGGTTTGCCATTGCCTTTCTCAACTTTCCAGCGTAGCCTACAGCTTTAATCTATCCAAGTGCTAACTAGGTCCAACCTTCCGTTTGTTTCAAAGTCAGGGTTAGCTCAATGCTGTCGCAACCAAGAATCATTAGGTGAAACTAAGAAAATGTTCTGCTATGAAAAATAATGTTTTTTTAATTTTTTTAATGCTGTAAGAAATGGACACGGGCCATCAGTGCAATATTCTTACAAATCCCAACATATAAGTATATCAAAGAACAGGATATAAGCAAAACTAATATTTATTTTTGTACCAGGTTGGTGATAATTAGATGATAAAATTGCCCTGGTTTTTTTTTCTTGGTCTTCATCCAAAAAGCGTACGAAATACACAACTTTTTTATCAATATGTGCCAACAAGTACAGTACAGTAATTCAAATGCAATGTGTTTCCTGAAATAACCCTTTGTTCCAAGACTGAAATTGACGTGGAAAAAAAAACTGCAAAAAAAACCCCTTGCTATAAGATGAACCGCAGGTAAAATGTGTGTCCACTTTCTCAAGGTACTGTAACGGGTTTACTGCTAAAGAAATAAAATATAATAAAAATAACATTTCCATCTACTTCACTGTCTCGTGTCTGATCCCTCGGGCAAAATTTTAAATTAGTCCTCCCTCGCGGAGCTGTTAAGAAGCTCACACAATAAATCATAAATTATAGTCTTCCAACCATGGGTCTCCAACCTTGGCCACTTTAAGACACTGGGAGTTGAAGTCCACAAGTCTTAAAAGTGGCCAAGGTTGGGGACCCCTGCTGTAAACCCTACACCGAGCCTCATTCGTCCGCCTGCGCACTGAAACCCCAGCTTGGAGGTTTTTTTCCGCTTAAGCCTCCGAATTGCGGAATATTCTTCAGTTGCAAGTATTACTTCGTTTCACTTTGTTCCCCGAGCGTCGCAATGGCAGCCGGGTAACAGAGTTTGGCACTGTGGAAAACGGACTTCCTGTTCCTATAGTTTTCATTTCTAACATGGTACGCTAGACGGGCCATTTGAATCGTCACATCCGCTTTACCATCGAGATGCAAGGCTGTGTAACTACATCACGGAGAGTCGAACTCGGCGGAGATTGGACGTTTCGTTTAACCATAGAGAGATGCTCGGAGAGAGCGTCCCCGGCGCCCTTTGCGGTGTGCACGCTGCAGAAAGAGGGGGACCGTCGGTGTTTCCTTCCTGCCGCCTTTTGGAGCCGCCGGTATGGCCATGTTTCCCGCGGCCGGACTCGGTACCGCTCTCCGCCTGTTACTGCGGTACGTAGGCCTATGCGACCGATGCCGCAAACGAAGGGGAAGCGGGTGGGGACGAACTAGAGGCCTGAACGCCCAAATAAAGGTCATACGCCTGCCCCGCTTCTGCAGACGGAGCCCTTGCTTGGTGGCGCGCAGTATAATTACAGATGGGGCAGCGGAGATTTCTTTGGCTCCCTTTTAAACAAGCCCCCTCGATGTGTGGAGGGAGAATTTACTTTTTGATAAGTCCCGAAGCATCCCTGAAAGATCGGCTCTGTTACCCCCAACTTGCTATGGGGTAAGACCCTGATGGTGGGTGGACTCCTGTAAGCTGGGGTGAGGTCTGAACCAGAAACTTCGCGAGTTGGGGCTCTGGCCATTAGAGAATGGGAGAGTCCAGGTAACATCCATAAATAAGTTCTATTAGATCATATAGTACTTGTTGCTATTGCTGTAAAGAATACTGACTTAAAGCAGGCCTGTTTTGTCTGAGGAATCTCTTATCATGAATAAAAATGCACATTTAAAATAAATTTACCCACCTTAATCCCTAATTATTAAAAACAGTCTGTCCTTTGTCATGTTGAAGCATGCCAGCAAAGCAGATTAAGTTTTGTAAAACAAAAAATTTAAATTATGCAAAATTGAAACATTAGACCCATGCTACAGTATATTATAGCTTAACTTTTGGTAGGCTGTTTTAAATTACTTGAACTGCATCTTTTGCAGTATGAAAACTAGTCAGCTCCTACCATGTCATATTTCAGGCTATTGAACATAGCCACTATTTCTGAAACGACTATTTCTAAAATGGAATTTGTCAAAATTTGCTAATAAAATGGCTGGGGAAGACTGGTGCATATGCACCAATCCATACTGTTGTTCTCCCCTGGCCATCTTGGTTGGTCTTGCCTTGTTACCCCTCCTTTCTTCATCTGTTCAACAGATATTTGCATGTACCTGTGTGTTGGGAAACGTGAATGATAACTATTGTTCTCTGATTTTCTACAGGCAGCATCGATCACAAGCTTGTGCTATCCGGATGCTGAAGACTACATGTTCAAAGTGTAGTGAAGTCTTAGCAAGTCCACATATGGATGATGCCCCAAAAGAATATTCACCCAAAATTCAGCAGCTAGTTCAGGACATTGCTAACCTGACTCTTCTGGAGATCTCTGACCTCAATGAGTTGCTAAAGGTACCATTTTTACATTGGAAACTGGGTGATTAATAGATCAAAGATTAAAAAGTTTGTAGTAGATGCTTCCTGTTGTTTGTAGCTTCTTTTTCCTGGAGATGGAGTGTGGTACTTTGGGTTATAATCCCTGCTTCAGTATTACAAGTGATGTAAAAGATGGATAAAAAGATGTTTTCTATGTTTACAGAAAACTCTCAAGATCCAAGATATTGGACTTATGCCAATGGCCGGGATGATGCCAGCAACACAGTTGGCAGCACCGGTAAGCAATCAGCCTTATATCTTGTCATTTACCTGAATCAAATGGTAATTGCTTTTGGACAAGGGTCTGAATGTATCTGGTCAACAAATATACATTGTTCTTGAAGAGGTGGGTATGAAACTTGCAAGCATGAAGGTAAAAGCTGCAGACAGGCTGCTTTCTTTATTTGGTATTTAAAAGAATTGCTGCATGATATAATGAAAATAATAGCACAGTTAGTATTTGTAATGATATGCAAATTGTAATAAACTCCTAAACAATTGGCAGTATAGAATGGGGCAAAAAAAATTATAAAGGATGTTCACAAGTTAAAATTACTTACTTCTCTATGCAGCTTTGTTTTAGTTAGCTGGATACTTTTCAGTCCTGAGGGTGATCCTAAGTTAAGCGGGATAACAGACATATTTATTATAATGGACTTAGCAGCCATTTTTTTCAGCTGTCCCTTTTAGATATTACCATATCTCTATTGCTCACTTGATAGTTTCCTACATATTCTTGTATATCATGCTTTTCTATTAAAGTTAAGCTTTGCATAATTAAATATGGAATGGATATCTTTGTAGTGCCCCAATTATTCTGAGATTTGCTTCCTGACTAAAAGATTGTATGGATTTGAGTGAATCAAGTGAAAATATTTCTAAAGCTTTAAGAAATTCATCTCAAACTTAACTTTTCCAAGTGGTTGCTTAATCTTACTCTAAAGGAGTTCCCAAAGCAATCTCCTTTTAGCAGTTCTGGAAATCTGCCAAATTCAGTGGGATATCTATAGTAATTGTGGATAGATGCCATTCTCCCTGCTGCCACGTATTATCCTCCTCAAGGTTGTTGTCTGATCTTCTGTCCATTTACCAAACAAAAAGGCACCAGCAGCACTTCTTTTCCTTTTATTTTTTCTTTTACATTTTGAAAATATTTGGACTTTTACTAGGGTGGGATGGTGATAAAAATTTCAAAATGTGAAGATGCAGTAAAAATTTGCCAAATATTAATCTACCCAGGAATATTAAACCTGTATAAAACTATGGACTACAAAGTCTGCAGCAGACTTAACATACATAAGAAGGAGCACACACTAGCTGCTGAATGAAATAATTCATTAGCAATTTTGGGAAATATTTTAACCAGCTCCATAGAGAAGAAAAAAGGAAATGGTCCTTAAAGTAAGGGGATTTTTCCAGAGAAAATAGTGCATAGGACATCAACTTCTCAAAAAGGAAAATACATGTTTGGAATGTCTAGGTTAAGAAATTAAGAAAACAAGCTTTTTCAAGGATGGGGTTTTCTAATTCTATCCTCTCTCTTCTGTGACCTGATTCACGAAGACAAATCAATGAGTTTACTCTGGGGAAAAAACTTACTTCTTGCTAGTCAGAATTAATTTTTTAGTTCTTGTTGTGATTATTCCTATTGCCTGGGGAAGATGTGAGTTGTCATTTGTGATTGGATTTAGGCAGCTTGGTTACAGAGTGTAAAGTCACTGATCAGGCAAACAAAAAACCAGGATAAGATTTATTTCTTAAATGTGGATGGGCAAATATGTTTTATTAGGTTTATCAGTGAAATGTGTATATCAAAGTTCTGGAGGAATGACAAAAGAAACAGAAATAATAAAGATTTGTATTACTTGTTTAAAATATCCATTCCCACTTAGAAATTCAGAGGAATGTACTTGATGTACTATGAGAGAACATTTGATTAAAATAAGTTACAGAAGAGTAAATAATATTGTTGTCAATACATTCAAAATTTAAAAAAAGAATCCATATACATTGCTAAGTGAAAAAGGCAAAACCCTAACAAGTAACTAAGAAAAGATGATTAGTCAACACTTATTTTGGCTCTCTTATCAGTGAAATGATGGATGGACAGGATTGCATTATAGGAAGTTGGCTATTAACTTTGAATGAGTTTAAATCTATACAATCAGAGGAATTCCATCTTAGGGTATTGGTAGCTAATGGTCTGGGCTGAACATTATACTAGCTTTAAAAATCTTGGAGAATAAGCCATATAACTAGAACAAAGCAAATATTTTCTCTATGTTGAAAAAAATGATCCAGCAAATTATTGGCCAGTTAGTCTGAATACAATTCCGGTATTTGGGAAGATACATTTTATTGGATAATAGTGTAATGGCATGTAGGGATGACCTTTGGGGACATGTACTTTCAAACTTGCAAGATTGATGTCAGCTTTGCAAGATTGTCCAGACAGGAAGCATACCAGATGAACTAATTCTACGATAAGTGTAAGATGACATTAGAAGAAGAGAGCCAATTTGACACAGTGGGTAAGATAACAGGCTAAAACCTAGACACGAACCCAACTGGGTGACCTTAAACCAGTCACTTTTCTCAGCCCTGGGAAGAAAGCAAGAAGGAAGGTAGGAAGAAGGCAAACTATTTCTAAAAATCTTGGTTAGAAAAATGGAGAATAATCTAGGCAGTCGACAGAAGTCAAAAGGCACCCAATACACACACAGATGAATCTTGCAAATCTGAAGTTAGATTCCCCCCCACCCCCACAAATCAACCTTAGAGGCCAAAAAACTAGACAGAATTCCTTCTGAGATATTTGCCATGTCCACATTTGTTCTGCAGGTGAACCTCTCTTATACAACTATGCCCTTGGTTGTGGCTCTTTCCTGTTTCCCAAGATCATTCTCACATACCATACATATAATTGACATAATGCTATACTTTGATTATTTTTATTAAATAAGTTGGATGAAGAACTGAAAAGAATGCTTAATACACTTTCAAATAATACAAAAATGGGGTAGATAGCTAACACCCTAGAAGACATAAATAAAAATGTCCCCTTTTGATTCTATGATCATTAAGAAGAGATTATTGCATATAGTCTGGTACTCTTTTCTATAATGGAAAGCTAAAAAATTCTAAGAAGTCCCCATGTAGAATTTGAAAATAGTAACCATCAATTTCCTATTTGTGCCTTTAGTAGTGTCAATTTATAATAACAAACAACAGTGTTATAGTTCAGTGCTAGCTTTGGGCCCTTCCCCCATCTAAATAAACCAAATGAAATGCCTAAATAGTTGGATCCTTTACTGCTACCTACTTAGAGACAAAGGGGCAGGCCCTACCTACTGACTGTCAATTTGTTTCTCTTTCTCTTCATTTACTAGGCAGAAGAAGAAGAGGTTGAAAAAGTAGAAAAGGTCAATTTTACAGTGCGATTGACTGGGTTTAAAGCTGAAGACAAGGTGAAAGTTATCAAAGAAGTAAAGAACCACGTGGAGAACATAAACCTTGTCCAGGTAAAATGATTCTTTCCTATACTTGTTCAGATTTATACTATTGAGATTATACTATTATATGCATTTAATAGAGATATATGTGCTGCTTTTTGGAGCCTAAGAGGCCTTAAAATGGTTTGTGCTAATAATACAAATCCATTAAAACAGGAAAATAAACAAATGGTGATTAGCAAAGTTAACATTGGATGGAAATATGCTTTATGCCTGCTTAAAAAACATCAATGAAGGAGTGAGTTATACATCTTGGAAGCAGGTTGCACAGTTAAGTGCTGACACTAAAAACGCCATACCTTATGCTATTGATTTCCTTGGTGACATAAACTAGTGGAAACTTTAGTGATTACAGTTGATTTCTTAGGAAGGTCTTGCAGGCAGGCACTTTCATTCAGATACTGTGGTCCCAAAAGATATAAAGCTTTATAGATAGAAATCAACATCTTGCATTGTGCCTGAGAATGAATAAAGCTAATCCCAAGAAAAGGAGTTAGTATAATATGGTCCATAAGAGGGGTATTCTAAAATATGTTACCTCCCTGAACTGCCTTAGTTCATTTCTAAACTTGATTTCCATAGAATTCTCATTGTAATTTTTTGATGTTGCCAGTTGGGGGCAGAAATTGTAAGATTTGATGGAGAGTTTAAAAAAAAAAGATGATGTGGAATGAGTAAAAGTAAAATTAGAATCCTCAGATATAGTGGCAACACGTCTGTCATGAATCATTAACTCAGTGGCATTTATTGAGAAAGCAGGGCTAAAAAAAAAAAAAAAGGCAGGCTGGCAGAAAGGTCACAGCAATGCGAACCCGCACCTCTTGGGTGTGAATGTATACAAAGGCACTAGACTTGCATTTCAACATCATTTTCCCCTTCTTGCTCTTTTGACCTTGCATGCATCTCCACCCTTCCTCCATGCAAATGAAGCTGGTAAAGCTCCAAAGACAATTTCCTCAAATCTTTGAATTCTGTTTACTAAATCCTAGAACCATAATTTAGGAAATGTTTCTTTGGGAAAGATTTTGGGGCTGCGCTGTGTCCTCAACTTCAAGAAGTAAGTAGAAAGAGACCAAGACTAGTATTAGCTGAGGTTTCTTTTGAATGTTGCTCTATCCTTTTCATTTTCTGATTAGAGCCTCTCTGTCTTGCAGGCAAAGAAGTTGGTGGAATCTCTTCCTCAAGATATCAAAGTAAATGTTCGTAAAGAAGAAGCAGAAAAGATTAAATCGGCTCTAGAGGCAGTTGGAGGCACAGTAGTTGTGGATTAAAGAATCTGCCTACCTGCCAAAGGACTTAAAGCAGAGCGGGGGGAAGGACCCTCTGACTTGTATCAGCCATTCGTGCTGACTGGTGGTGGAGTACTGTGCGGTTCCAGGAAAGTTGCACTGCCCCATTTTTTTTCTGCTGTGCAGTTTCCCATGGGGATGGCTCAGTGTGTAACAATTCTTTAGCACACCTTGCAGTCTGCTATGTGGTTAAAAACCTGTATTCATAACGAATATACATGATGGATAACACCTGTAAAACATGTGTGATGATCCTTTCTTGCATGTTATTGGATTTTCCCCCATCCAGCAGGTTTCTCAAGTTTGTGTGGGTATTTGGACCGGTGTCCCTTACTGGCAAATTTAATCACTTTGTGGGAGGAAATGGGTGGGATCTTTGCAGATTTTGGTCATACTCGCCTAAGATTGTCTTTCCAATAGGAGCTGTAAATGAAATTGATTCTCTTTTAATAAAGAAGGATAGCAGCTTGGAAATGTTAGCTTTCCCTGTTGTGACTTACTAACTTTAGTAGGAAAAAATTTTTTCCCTCCCTGAAATGTTTCCAAATCTGAGCAAGTTAAACTTAGGTAGGGATAGTATATTCTGCAAGTTCCTTTGTATATCCAGTATCAGGGAAGATGGCTAGACCCACACCTTAGCCCCCGATTGTTGTCTGTTCTCTTCTATGGGTGGCCCTTTTCCTCTCCCCTGCCCTTAGTCCCTTTTGGTATGATATCAGCACAGCCTACAACTATCTTTTCCTTGGCACTTGCTGGGTCTTGCGATATGGTGGTTTGCTCAATCTTGGCTCCCATTTGAAGTTTTAATATAGACACATTGTTCAGGTCTAAATGAATATTCTTATTTTGTTTTAGATCGTTCACTCAATGGAACAAGATGTGGTTTTAGTCCAATGTCCATGTTGTATTTTCATTTAAAGCCAAGCTAACGGGAACCCTTGGCAGGCAAGAGATTGCCTAAAGGCAGCTTTTAAGGCACTCTGCTGAGACTGATAGTTAGAATGCTGCTTTTGCAGCTTTAATTATATTTTCTCCAGCACCTGAGAATTCGTAGAGGATTTAAAATATGCAAATTTATGTGAGGGTTTAAAGACAGGAAGAATTTGAGACTTTCTCTTCACTGTCATTTTTTCATGCTTTTCTTCAAGATAGTGTGGTAGTGGCTAATTTTTAGAGCTGGGAAATATGTTTTACTGCCCAATAAATTTATTGGGCATTTTCCACTATATTGATGCAATAAACGGTGCCAAATATTACACCTCCTCCAAAATGTACCTACACAAATGTATCTTCTCTGCTTACACACCTCAAATATTTTCAAGATTGCTGAAGCCCTGAATATTGCCTTTTTACAGATATAACTATGGAGACTTAGAACGAATTTCAGCAAATGAGCACACTTTTAGCAATTATTCTGTCACAGGTATTGCTAGCTAAGGTCTGCAACAATCATTGGAAAGCAGCAAATACATCCTTCAAGGCTAGAATGATGATGATAAAAGAGTATGGATGGAATGTTTCATCCTAAGTATTGTTTTTTCTGTTGTCTATGATCAGGGCAGTAAGATTACTCAGACCATGTAAAACTATCCATTTTTCTTAATGCATTTGTGGATGCTCTTAAAGCAATTTGGAATGGTGTGCCTTCAGATGTTATGGGTGATCCATCACCAAAGGTTTTAAAGAAGAGATTGGACAACCAGTTGCTTGAAATAGTACATGATCTCCTGCTTCAGAAGGAGGTTGGACTAGACCTCCAAGTTCCAACTCTTATTCTATTAATTTTATTTTATTTATTTATAATGAGATTTCTATTCTGCCCTATCTCCCAAAGGACTCAGGGCAGCTTACAACTAAAACAAAACACAGAATAGAACTAAAATAGAAACCCCGATTTAAACACGTTAAAACATTAAAACCAATAAACGATTAAAACCGTAAAAACCCCTTCAGTCCACGTTGGCCGATCAAAAGAGCCATGTCTTCAGGTCGCAATGGAAGGATCGAAGGTCAGGAACCAACCGGAGCTCCACGGGTAGTTGGTTCCAAAGGGCGGGTGCACCCACAGAAAAGGCTCTCCCCTGGGGGTCGCCAGCTGACATTGTCTGGCCGATGGCANNCTGAGGAGACCCTGTCTGTGGGAGCGCACTGGGAAATGGGAGGCCGTTGCTGGCAGCAGGTGCTCCCACAAATACCCTGGACCTAAGCCATGGAGGGCTTTATAAATGATTGCCAGCAACTTGAATCTCACTCGGAGGGCAACCGGCAACCAGTGCAGCTCCCGCAGGAGGGGTGTAATATGGGAGTATCAGGACACTCCCATCACAACCCGTGCAGCTGCATAATTGAGAGAGTGAGCAAGTTTTTTTTTTTTAACATAGAAGGTAAAATTATAAATGGCATCCCTGGTTAAGTTGAAGAATTAACATCCTGTTACTGGAAAAAAAATGGAGCAACTGCAAAATGTTTCAAATGTGTATTGCTTCAAGTTTGAAACAGGCTATTAACATTTTGGGAGCATTTTGCACTTAAAACAGTTCTGAAATGATTGAGCCCATTTCAAAATTGTTTCAGATGCAAAATGGTACAACTGTGGAAGTTTTGCAGAGCTTTATTCAGTATCAACAGTAAATTATGCAGATGAATGCCCTCAGGAGCCTTGAAGATGATTTTGCTGCAGGATATACGATGTTCAGACTGCTATGCCAAAGGCAATGCAGTAGGCATTAAAAGAGCTATAGCCAGATGATCTGCAGAACATCTGCCAAAGGAAGACTGATGTATACACAAAGATGGAATTGCAGGAAGATGCTTTAAATTCAATAGTTTGGTGAAACTGCAATGCAAACTAATGCTGAATTTTTAATTTCCTACCAAACACTGCCAGTAAAGGGAGTGGGGGAAGAAGACAGCAAGACTTGCTCCAAAACACAGATTTTATGGTACCATAAATACATTTACTGGGGCATAAACATTTTAAGATTACAAGTCCTCTTACAAATGAAGAATGATCTTCAACAGGAAGGGAAAAAAAGAATGAAATGGGGAAGCAATAATGGCTATATATTACCAGATCCTGATTAACCCCAAATCAGCAATAATGCTGATTTTTTTCCTGATCTATTGGATCAAGCAAAATGAACCCTGAAATGCCACTGTTATTTGTTGATCACTGTTGTCCCAAAGGCCTAGCCTGCTACCTTGCACTGTAAAGCCTAATACCAACAAAGCGAAATAAAAACTGCACATCTACCTAAATGTTGGTTTCAGAAAGCAGTAATTCCATGGGCCTATTCCATGATCTCAAGTGTGCCTCCCTGTATGAAGTTGAGCACATGACAGCACGCAGAATTGTGTAAAAGACTGCCAACCCCAAGAAAAGTGTTTATTTATTTAATTTCCACACTGCCCATCTCACCCAAGTGGGAGGTTTACAACCACAGATGAACTGGTGTGGAGAGTCTTTTTTTGCCTTTTAGGTCTATTTGAAAAAACAAAAATCAATGCGGTCGCTCAGACTCGACACTTTCTTAATCTATCCCATAATGTCACAAAATAGTCTTTAGGCGGCCGTCTTACAAACGTGCATAGGAAAATGAGCTTTGCGGCTTGGTCAAAACGTCTTCGGAGCCGCCTTAGACTTTAATGCCAATCATCCCGGAAGCTCGAGTCCCTCTCGCGAAAGACAAACCCGAGCGGGAACCTGCACAGCCCGGGAAACACTTTGACCCCCTCCTGCAAGCTGCGCGCCTTTGGCTTCCCGGTTGCTCTTTTAAGCTCTCCCTCCTCCGTCGCTCCCGGCGTTGCCCGTTTAAGGCCGCCTCGGTCGGGTGCGCGGGGCGGAGGCTGGGCTTGCCGGATCCGAAAGACGGACGGGAGGGGAGGGGAGGGGAGGGATCGACGAAGGCAACGTCTCGCCGGCAGGATGGCGGAGAAACGGGTGTCCCGCTGGTACTTCGGCGGCCTGGCCTCTTGCGGGGCGGCGTGCTGCACGCACCCGCTGGATTTACTCAAGGTGCGTCCGGGCAANNNCGGGGCGGCGTGCTGCGCGCACCCGCTGGATTTACTCAAGGTGCGTCCGGGCAAAGGAGGGAAGCAGGGAAAGGAGGACTCTGTCTTTATTCGGTCGCTTGCTTGTCCTGCAGCCGATGTACAGCAGGCTGCGGTAGGGTTAACTAAGGTCTAAGGTCCCGGCAGCTGCGGTACTTCCTTGATCAGTTCAGGGCCTGGGAAGCCTGATAGGAGCTGCTACCTGGAGATGCGTGGTATGGCCGGAGGCGGATCCCCAACTGTTACCATGGCTGCAATGGTTGCCCAGCTGACATTTTGGCGCCCTTTAGTCGAATATTTGTAGCTCGCGGTTGACATGAGGGGTCCTTGGTGCTCCCTGAGTTTGTTTTCTTGCAGATGTTTTATTACCCTAACTAGGTAACGTCATCAGTGTTAGTAAGGGGGTGCTGTTTGCTGTCAGTTTATATTCTGCTGACTTGCTTGTCAGCGCTGCCTGCTTCCATTAATCTCTTTGCTGCTGAGAAATGTACAGAAATCCCCAATTGCGAGAGGCCAACAACGACAAGGAGAGCCGGACTGGCACCCGTGGCTGTGGTGAGATGCTGGGACTCCCTCTTATTTGGCGATACAAGCTTTTCTTCCAGAAAGTCTTGGCCGAGGAGCCTTAGTGAGGTATTTGAAAGTGCCTTCAAGTTGTCCCAACGCCAAAATCGAGCATTAAGGCAAAGAATTATGTCCCTTGCCTCTTTAACATTTGTGTAGCTTTTCTACTTCCCACAATGCTTTAATAGCCATAAAATTGGGCAATACTTTCTTCCTTCAACTGCCAGAGAGTTGTTGGACTAGGTCATTGACTAAGCACTTCTGAAAGAACTTTTCAACTTTTCTGATCTAATTAAGGCACTAAATTATTTCTTCACAAAGCAACAGATCCTGGTACTACCTGTAGTTTTAATGACTGCGACTTAATGACTGCAAATTGAGCCCCAAATTTCTGTTGCTAAGTGAGACATTTGTAAAGTGAGTTTTACCCCATTTTACAACTTTTCTTGCCACAGTAGNTGTTAAGTGAATCTGGCTCCCCCATGGACTTTGCTTGTCAGAAGGTCGCAAAAATGGATCAGGTAACACTGCCATTGTCAGTGATACTGACATTGTCATAAATATGAGCCAATTCCCAAGCGTTTGAATTTTGATCTTGTAACCATGGGAATGCTGCAACAGTTGTAAGTGTGAAAAATGGTCAAGTCCTTTTTTCAGTGCCATTGTAATTTTGAACAGTCACTAAACAAACTGTCATAAATCGAGGACTACTGGGATTTTTAGTAGTCCTTGGTCATTTTTTTGGCCTGGAAACTTTATTGCTTGATTGTGAGAGTCATCTTCCTGTCTTTGCATACAAGCCTCAGTTTAGTCGATATACCAGAATTGCACCTGCAGCATTTCCCCTTGAAATACAGGTAGTCCTCGACTTACATCAGTTCATTTAGTGACTGTTCAAAGTTACAACAGCACTGAGAAATATGTCTTATGACCATTTTTCACAGTTATGACCTTTGCAGCATCCCCATGGTCATATGATCAA